>JASVEC010000148.1:0-40960 GCA_030770535.1 Batkoa obscura
TAAAATAACTCTCAAACTTTAAGGAATTTTATCATTGACTTAAAGGGCTATATTAAAATGATATTGTTTAGATTTTTATATAATTTCAAAGCAAAATTTAACTTAAAATTTAACTTAGGATGAAGGATATAAATCAAGTTGGTATTTCTTTATTTTTAAATATGTAAAAAATAGTATTATTTTCAATTTTGCTATTTAATTTTAACTAAATCAGTCAAAAAAATTTCATCACAATTTTGTTTTTTTATATTATTTTAAGTTGTATAATCTCTAAGCTCCAACTTTAGTTGTTTTTACGTATCTCAGTCGATTTAAATAATAAACTAATTTGATTGATTGTATTTTTATAGTTTGAGCTCAACCAGATTTATTTTGAGCTTTTATGGGGTTTGTTTTGAAGCTAGTTAAACTAAAATTAGAAATTATTTTATTTTATCTGGTACTTTATTACTAAATTATAGTTTTAATATAATATATTTCTAGTATTATGATATTATATAGACTATTTTTACTAAGTATAAAAGTATTATAGTTGCATTTAGAGCTCTTTATACTCTTTTATAATTTATTTTGAATATTTTAAAATAAGGAATTTAATACAGATTTAGTATACATAATAAAATGTTGCATTAATATTAAATTTACAGCTTTATTTTATAGTTTATTTTATTCTAATTTTTTTGTCCAAACCATTAATTATATCAATGTTTTTTATGCTACTTGTTTTGGAGATCATAAATACTTTTGTTATCTTCTATAGTAGTGATCTTTGTGTTAGTATAATAAAATTAATAAAGCACATTTATTTAGTTTCAAGGCATCAAATATTTTTTTCTGAAATGTACTTTTTTGATTTCTAAAATAGTACTAAAAAGTTATTAATAGCAGCAAGATGCATTAAAGGCACTTTTCTACGGTAGAATATTATCTTTAAATTAATATACTGCCCTTTATATTTAAATATCACTTTAGACTTTAAAACAGTATAAATTCCGGGATGAATTAGCTTAATTTATTTAATCAAACACCTTAGTTATCTAATTGAATTATAAAACTATACTATAAACAAAATAAATACACTTATCAAATTTAGTATAGTAGGAGTAATATAGTAGTATTATTAAATGTTTAAATGGCCAAAGTAAAATTGACTATAAATTAATAATTCAAACAAATGATTTATTACAATAGATTCATAAGTTATAATAGTATAAGTACTAATTTCATAAGGTACTGTAAGAAATTTAATCTATCTAAATTTAGATAAAGTTTTCTTCCTATATGTTGACATTTTAAATTTCTAAACCTTTAGGGGGTAAGTATCAAGTTGATAACTTTATAATGAGTTTAAAAGTTTTGAAGTATACGAACTAAATCCTATTATCAAAAACGGTAGAGATGCCACAAAAAATACTAGAAAAATAGGGGTTATTGTTGTTATATTAAATATGATAGAGATCAGATTAAACAACTTGTGATAATAGTATAAAAGGTCAGTTTTATATTTAAATAAGTAAAAATATAAAATTTTTATTAGCATACATTCAACTTGGCTTAAAAGAAACTAAAATAGATTGTCAATTCATGATGTTAATAAAAGTTTAAGAGAAATACATAGAGTGATAAAGTCCTTTTATTAAAATTGAGTGTAAAAAGCTCTTGTTTTTAAATATTAGACCTGTTTCTCTAGTTCATGGGCTTTCATACATTTCTTTGTTGCTAAATGACGATCAAAAAATATCTTTCCTATAAAATCCTATATTGCAAGGTTTACAGTGGTATTTCTGTTTATTAGTATGTGATCCACGGTGACGCTTTAGTACATATTTTCGATCAAATATTTTCCCACAAATATCACATTGATAGGACATAGATCGATTTCCTTTATATGATTTTATACTCCACTCTCTATCTCTATTATGACATATTATATCATTTATTTTCATAGTTGATAGTAAATATGCAAATGGATCAGGGTTATAATATCCGTGGTAAAAGAACTTATAACGTAGGTTTGTTGGAGTAAAATTACTTTTTAATTCCACCATTTCGGATTCATTGAAGCATGTGTTTGAAGGAACTGATAAAGGGGATAAAGTATAATTGTCAAATACAGGTTCTACAAGGGTGAATGTAGAATAAGCCTCATTTACATAAGATGTATAATAGGGGTATAAGCTCAGATCAGGAATAAACTCAGGTGAAGTAAGTTGGCTACTTGTATCATCTGTACTATATAAGATGTTGTACATTATAAAAGTTTTTTATAACAATTTAATTAACTCATATTTTAATACTAAACGACATATTTTATAGTATTTGTAATGTTTCAAAAGAATGTACGCATTATGGTGAGTATACTTTCAATTAAAAAAACTTATTAAAATGCAAATCAAAATACTCTATCCACTTTTAAAATAGTGATATTTATTTTTATTAATATAAAATGGCAATTATGCCACCTTTGACCCTATAATTATAGTTATATTGTATACTTCATTAGCATAAACAAAGTTTATACTATGTTCAGTGGTACAACTATGCTTATATTATAGTTAGTTAATATCCATTTAACATCTAAAATGGTAATTTTTAACAAATGGGGATGTTTTTTTTGATTTCATTATTTTTCCATTTTCTAAGCACTATTTGAGTGGAAAGATTGTTAATAGAATTCTTAAACACAAAAAAACATCCCCAAATACTCCCTTAAAAGTTAATATCCAACCACTGAACTCAAATTATTGTTTCATAAATATGAATATTAATAAGAAGTTTAATAGAATTTACAGAAATATTACAATTATAAATTAGTGCGTTTTAATGCAAGAATGCGATAATAGTAATATTACTTTTAAACGTATCATCATTTTAATAAGTTAATTATTAAACTTTAATTAGTATTATACAAATGAGTATTTATCAAAAAATAATACATTTTACTTTAAATTAGGTAATTTATCTTCAGAAAGTTAACTTTAGTTATATTTTTGCCACAACGGATAGTATATGATTATCTCAGCATTAATTATTTTCATAAAGCACATAAGGTCAAAGAATAAAATGAAAAATTAAACAAAGTAGCCAATTCTTACAAATCTCGTAAAGTAAGTGGAATGATATTATATACTAACATGGGGTGGGCGTATTTTTTGTCCAAGAATTTTACTAACAATCTTTCTGCTCAAATAGTGCTTAAAAAAGAGCAAAAGTGATGAAATCGAAAAAACATCCCCATATAGTATTTTAAGCGAGATTCAGATATATCAAATTATGTAAAAATATAGAAAATTATAAATTAAGTTATGTTAAATTCGTATTAATCTTGAAAAGACCTTCTATCTATTAATGTATTTTATATGTTCTACATTTATAGTTCTAGAATAATATCAATAATGGAATATGATAGTACTATTTTACTATTCGCCGTGTAAATAAATTTTTAGTAGCTTTTTAACTAGTATCATTTTGATAAAATGCTAACTTGGTGTTTATTCTGACATTTTACTATAAATGAGCTTCATTTATTTAAATATATTTGGAATTACTGGTTAAAATTTATTGGAAAAGAATCTATTTCCTTTACAAATTCAAACTATTAACGCTTTTTAAAACACTGCTTTAAAATGTCAGTTCTTTATTTTAAACCTAAAAGATTAGTATGAGATAATTTTAATATATTTGAGTTTATATAAATGGAATTTCTAATATATTTGAAGTGTAGTTTAAATAAGTTAATATTGAAAATCAAAGAAGTTTCAAATCATTAAATCCATATCAGTAACTTTTAGATAAAGTTTGTATTGTGCCTTGTAATATTTAGTACTGTTTGTATATTTCACTTTTTTACTAACATTATATATGTGCTAAAGACAATGGTTGTTAAATCAACAAAAGGATTAAAGCCGTTAGTAGTTGAAATAATCCAAGTCATTGATCAAATTTTAATGAGATTTTTATTTTATATAATATAAATACCTTTTATGACTATATTCGTTCAATTAGTTTTTTCTAAACATTAAATGTACTAACTTAAATTTTAAGTTACCATAAATATATCATCTCAAACATAAATCATTCTTATAAAGGGTAATACTAAAAAGCAATTCAAACCTCCAAGTTCCAGATTGAAGTATATTCTAAAATGTTTCTTACATGTGTTATATCGATTTAAAAACATTAATATTAAGCTAAAGCTAAAATAGTATATTTTAGCCTTAAAAAAAACTATTAATGGTTTAATTTTAAATTTATCTAAGATAAACTAAATGTTACCTTTTAGTTGGATATCAAGCTAATGTACAAATTAAAGTACAGTCATAAGAAGTAACTTTAAGATTTGATAAATGTAGAAAGTAAACGAGTTACCTGAATTCAGATTGTATCATACTCAGCTATCACTTTTTTCATACACTTGTAGTCAGAGTAAAGATTGGAGTGTTAGAACAAAGAATTAGTTAATATCGATATAACCAAAAATAAATTTTAACAGGCCTGATTAGCTCAGTCGGTAGAGCATGAGACTTTTAATCTCAGGGTCATGGGTTCGAGCCCCATATTAGGCTTTTTTGTATTAAAGCTGTCAAAATAAAAAGGAGAACATTAAAATTTAAAGTAAACATAAATATTTATTGTTAAATATCAGTGATGAATTAAGAATTCATTTTCTTTTGAGCATCTCCTTTCAATTTATCAGCTTTACCTTCAGCTTGCATTTGTTCATTACCAGTCATGGAGCCGAAAGTATCTTTCATACTTCCTTTCATTGAGTCTTTTGATCCTTCAGCATAACCTTGAGCTTGAGCAGCTTTATGTTCAGCATCACCTTTGGCTTGCTGAGCTTTACCTTCGGCTTGCATTTGCTCATTACCTAAGGCCCAACCGACATTTTCCTTGATGGAGCCAACGGTACTTTCTTTGGTGGCGTTAATTTTAGATGGTTCTGGCATTTTGATTTAGTTTAATTGATAGTTTTATAATATTTAGGAAAGAATTTGAGTAGTTTATATACTTTTTATTTTCAACTTACTTTAATTTTCAATTTATCTATCGTATAGTAATCATGACGTTGAGAAACTAAACTGGCTCAAATGTGTCATTCCAAACTATGGTTTGAGGGTTTATGCCCCAACTTATTTTAATCAAAATATCAAGTTATTTAATTAGTAGTGTGACTTCAAACGAAAAGAAAGGATTTATGTCAATAATATATTTGAACCATAAGAATTCATTACACTAGGAGAGATCTCAGGTTAGTACTTCCAAAATTTGATTTATTTAGTAAAATACGAAGGTTTCTTTATTTTATTTAAAATTTTTTATCATATTTTATTAAATAAATCAAGTCCTCAGAGTAGTAACCTGAAGCCTCTTTAGTGTTAACCTGTATTCCTCTTATGGTTAGTTTATTATTATTCAAGTTAGTTTTAAAGTCATTCTGATTTACACTAATGATATAGGCCAAATCTATCATAAAATAAACTAGTTTGGAACCTACGTCAGGATGAGAGTAAGGAGATCAAAATGTGAGAATGATGAATTAATGACGAAATCTATAAATATATAAAAAAATTGATTGAAATTTTTAGAAAAATAATTGAAGAATAGAAAATGAACAATCCACCAAGTAAATTAAATGCAAATGCTAATAAAGCTATGGGGATTGTTAAAGAATCAGTTGGGTGGGCTTTAAGCGACCATGAGTTAAAAAATGAAGGAGGAGAATTAAGAACGTTAGCTGACAAAGAGTATAAGCAGGCTCAGCTTCATGCCTTAAATAATGAAAATAACCGTCAAACAAACTATAATAGTGTTGAAGATAACGAGGAAGTTCAGTATGAAAGTAAAAAACAAGAAATGAGCAATAAATAGTACTTCCTCTTTTTAATCATATTATTTATTATTATTAAAGACCAGCTGCAATATAGCCTTTTATTTGAATTACTTGACATTAATTTTTTTTGGGATTTTGAAATATTAATAAATGGGCATAAATTATTATAGGGTTTTACATAAAAGGTAACCAAGTATTTATTTATAGAACTTTTGATTTTAAGCAGATAATGTTTGAATTATCCATAACGAGAGATCAACAACATCACGCAGAAAAATGAGGAAATAAATGTTAAACAAAGAATGGGAACAATAGAGAAACAAAATACGTAAAAAATACGTCATAAAAGAAAATTGAAGGAGATAAAAGTATATAAACGATCAATTATATAATAAATAAATAAAAATCAATTGAAAATGCCAGAACCATCTAAAATTAACGCTACTAAAGATACTACCATTGGTACCATCAAGGAAAATGTCGGTTGGGCCTTAGGTAATGAGCAAATGCAAGCCGAAGGTAAAGCTCAACACGCTAAAGGTGATGCTGAATATAAAGCTGCTCAAGCTCAAGGTTATGCTGAAGGATCAAAAGACTCAATGAAAGGAAGTGTCAAAGACACCGTTGGTTCCGCCATTGGTAACGAACAAATGCAAGCTGAAGGTAAAGCTGATAAATTGAAAGGTGATGCTCAAAAGAAAGTGAACTCTTAAATATTTATAATAAAAACACTAGTTATATAACTTTTTATTTACTATTATTAGAACTGTGGTTTTAATTTGATGTCAGTTTTATGATTGACATAAATGATGAGGTCATCAAATATAATAATATATAAACAAAAGAAACAAGCAAGTCTTTTATTTTTAAAAATGAGTCATTTATTAAAGTTGGGAAAAGAAAGATTAATAAAAGGTGTTGGTAGAATGAGTGAACTAGTTATTGATAAGGGAAAAGGATGCTATGTTCATGATATGATAAGTGGTAAAAACTACTTAGATTTTACTTCAGGTATTGCAGTCACTAGTACAGGCCATTGTCATCCTAAAGTAGTTGCAGCTATTCAAGAGCAAGCTAGTAATTTGATTCACTCACAAGCTAATATCCATTTACACCCAAAGATTGTTGAGCTCAGTGACAAACTGACTACGGTTATGCCTAATAATGAGCTGAATAGTTTTTTTATAACCAATTCTGGAGCTGAAGCAGTAGAAAACTCAATTAAACTAGCACGTAATATAACCAAGAAGAAGAATGTGATTGTTTTTCAAGGATCTTATCATGGCCGTACATTTGGTACTATGGGGTTAACAACTTCTAAAACTATTTATTCGAAATCTTTTGCACCTTTTATGCCGGGTATTTATACTTGTCCTTATCCTTATTCAAGACAAATAGGCATAGATATGGATGAAGACCAATTAAATGAGTATTGTATTAATCAATTGAAATTGCTATTGAAGCAACAAAGCGCACCGGAAGATACAGCAGCGATATTAATTGAACCTATATTAGGCGAGGGAGGATATGTACCAGCTAACAAGAGATTTTTACTTGAATTAAAAAATATTTGTAAGCAAAATGATATAATGTTTATTGCAGATGAGGTACAATCTGGTTTCGCTAGATCTGGGCATTGGTTTGCTTCAGAGTGGGCTGATCCTCAATTACCGGATATTTTAGTTATGGCTAAAGGTATTGCTTCCGGGTTCCCTATCTCTGCAGTAGCTACTAAAAAACATTGGTCAGATCTTCAAGTACCAGGATCTATGGTAATATTATAATGGTTTTTTAACAATAGCCTTTGATTATTATTTATTAGGGAGGTACATACGCAGGTAATCCAATCGGGTGCGCTGCAGCTATAGCTACTATTGATGTATTGAAAGAAGAAAATATATTAAATAACGTTAATCAGAAGTAATTGTCTAGTATTTATATGTGCATCATATTTTATTTAGCTTGATAGATCGGAATATATCTTTAATAGATTAAATAAAGAGCTACTTGAAATAGTAAATAAGTTTGGATATTGCATTGATGTTCGTGGTAAAGGCTTGATGATTGGGATTGAGTTTGTTCATAAAGGTATTTTATAAAAGCGTCTCTATTTTACTGTTTAACATCAATACGTTAGATAAAAAAGAAACCAAATTAGCCTCAGAGATATCTCAATATTGTTTAAATCATCTAGATATGTTGTTGATGACTACTTCAGTCTATGATACTTTGAGATTAATGCCAGCACTTATTATTTCTGATAGAGAAGTAGAAATCGCTGTTGATAACATTTTGATTGCAGCTGAGAAGTGTTTAAATAAATAAATGAATGAATCTATCTTTAGTAAACATGTTATATCTGTTAGTAAATCCGTCATAGATTTAAAATTACACCCTGACGTAAGTTAGAACTAACATGAAATTAATTTAGTCACTTTAGAGAATAGAATATTCTATGAAGTACCCAGCTGAAATATTTGCATTTAATCAACCACTTTTTCTACTTTTCTTACTTACATAAAATACTTATGCTAAACAAAGACATCTTACAAACACTTAGCCTATATTTTATATATAACTTTTCAATAGCTATTTTTATAGGTACACATATTACATGTTTAAATAAACGATCGTTGTATTATCTTTTTAAGTTGATTATAAGAATAGGATTTTTTTACCAAAATACTATTCACTATTTCAAAATAATTACAATTGGTGCACCCATTATCTAAAAATACAAAAAATTGACAAGTAAAAAATTAATACAGTCTGCTGCAATTTTCTGACCTAATTAGTTACTCATTTGAGAAAAAAATTCATGTTAAAATCTACCTAACTTAGGGATTAGACTAAAAAAAATTGGTATTTAAATAATCTAATTATAAAAATTACCACTAAAAAGTCCAAGAGTCCCAGCAGCCATAGTGCAAATATCGCTTGTATAACTCATCGAACAGAAAAGAATAGCACCCAAATACAGCGATTAAATGACCAAAAAAAGATATATAAATAGTAAAGAGCACTCAACTTTGACTTTACTTTTAAAACTTTTAAAATGTTAAATAATGCTATAATAACTGGAGCCAGCGGCCTTTTAGGTCGCAAAGTTTACTCTATTTTTAAGGAGAGTGGATTGTTTGAGCAAGGTAATTCAACTTGGTTTTAATTAGAAACAAATTACTATTACCCACAGCTATTAATTGTTTACTATAGTTATTGGACTGGCATTCAGTAGAGCAAAAAATGGATTAATCAAAGTACGTTTTTTTTGAAATTTTAAACAGGATTATATTGATAGCAATAGGTTGATTTAACTAGTAAAGATGAATTAGTTGACTTGTTTGAAAAATATCAGCCAAAAAGTGAGTATAATAACTATATACTCTATCATATAATAAACTCTTATCTATATAGTTGTTATTCATTGTGCTGCCGAAAGATTCCCAGATAGAGCTGAAGAAAACGTAGATGCTACTATTAAAGTAAAGAGCTAATTATATAACCTAATAGTAATACTAACATTGTTAGTTGAATATCAAAGCTAGTGAATATTTGGCTGAATTAAGTAAACAACATGGTACACGTTTGATTTATATTTCTACCAACTATGTGTTTGACGGTAAAAACCCACCCTATTTACCAAGCGCTCAACCAAACCCTTTGAATTTTTATGGTAATCATGAACTCTATTTTCATATCAACTATATTAATATTAAACTAGGCAAAAGCAAGTATGAAGGAGAAAAGGCAGTTGTCAAAATAAATCCTCAGTCTATTGTAGTAAGAGTACCTATCTTGTAAATTTTTATTTAAATTAAAAGATATCCATATTAAACATGTTTAAAATAGATATGGAGAAACTGAGTTCCCGGGCGAATCAATGGTTATGCTTTTATCCGAATATGTAAAAGTAAGCTATTAATTCTCGTAAGCCATTTAGGCTTTGCTTATCATTTCGTAGAACTCAGATGAAAAACAAGCTATTAACGCCTATGCTCCTAGGTTCCCTACTTATGGTATATTTTACTGATTTGTTAAAACTATTTTAATTGTTTATTTTTTATAGTTGGGGATATAGCCAAATTCTGTTTAGGATTAAGTGGTAAAATAGATAAACATTTAAAAATTTTTAAAGCTAACAAGCCAACAAGATTTTGATAAATATCCAAAAGTAGCTAATATTCTTCACTTTTCTAATCAACGCACTTTGACCGAGTTTGAAATGTGTGGTAAGCGCTAATTATTAATAGTAAGGTTGTTCAAAAATTCATCTTATTTAGAAATCTTTTCAAAAATATTAAACAAGCCTATTGACCATTTGGATCCTGATAATGAGATTCCACCAGCAGAAAATGGTAAACTTGAACTCTTAACTAGACTAAAAACTAATCGTTTTTACTAGCTAAATACCCAATAAATGTGAAATTAGATATTCAACACTTATATCAGGATAAATTGCTTGATTTTGAATTTACCAAGTTTGAGGATTTTTTTAATTCTTATTTTAAATAAACGATAGGAAGATAGTTCGCTAATCCTAAATATTGCTAACGTTGATATATTGCTTATCAAAATGTGTTATACTTTTTATATTAAGGAAATATCTATTTATTACAAGTTAAAATACTTGTAAAATAAACACTTTAACAAGATATAGACTAAGGTATATGATATCTGGAGTAAATAGAAGTATCTACTTAGTCAAATCAACTGATTTACTTCAGTGTCAATTCAAGATTTTGAAACTATTATTTGTGTATTTTTTTGTTATAGTAAAATGCTAGATTAATTGTTTTTTTCAAATATTATTGTTAAACATTAAAATAAATACTTGTGATAATTTTGTATATTTAAATGGAAAGTTTAAATTACATTTTTGGTTTTGGTTTTTTATCACAGATATTCATACTTAAGATATAGTTTAACTTCTTATAGTCTAACTATATTATAAAAACGATGTAACTGTCTTAAAGACCATCCAGCATTATCCTTAAATTAACACAAATATATTTTACAATACTTGAAACTTAGGCTAATAGAAGCTGTTTGTTAATAAAATGTACAACCCTTAAAATAATTTATATTAATAGTTGAAATAAATAATAGTGCAGTATGAAATAACTAAAATTGCAATTTAATAATTTATATTAAAAATATTTTACAATTTAATAACCAAAATTAATTAATGTTAATATAGAAATAATGGTAGTAAAAAAATATGCATACTAAATTTACTCTAGTTTATTGGCTATAGTAAATTGCTTAGACAACTGATGATTAAGCGGTTTGGTTAACAGCGTATTAGAGCCAAAGATAACACTTTTAATTGGAAGGAAGCCAACGAATCAAAAGAAGAGATTAAGAAAGCATTAAACAGAGAATGGAGTAAATAGTCAAATCAAAAAGTTCAAGTTAAAAAGGAGGTTTGTCTTTTCTTTTATAAACCAAAGTACAAATAAGAAATCGAAAAGAATTATTATTATTCTATTATCTAAATAATTAAATAAAAATCGAACTCAATCAATCACTCAATTAACCATTAGAACTCTATTTTTTATCTTTTTTTAAAAATGAGACAAGCTCGTCCAAGCCTTCGATTAAAACCACAGGAAATGAAACTAAATCCTGCTGCCATTAATGGCTCAGATTCCCCTTTTGCTGCTTTTTCAAAATTTGTGTAAAATTAAACTGTTGATCCTATTTTTTTGTATTAACTCATGTTATTAGTGATCCTTCTGGTAAGCTCAACTTTGGTGGTAAAGCAATAGTGCATGAGAAGGGGGTGGATTTTTCTAACGGAAATAGTTACAAAATTAACATGAAAGAATTGGAATTAATGGAAGTTCTTGGCAAAGGAATGTATGGTACAGTACAAAAAGCTTTTCACAAACCAACAAAAGTTATTATGGCAATGAAAGTATAATTTTATTTCTTTGTGATAAACAGGGTATTTATATTTTTGCTAGGAAATTCGCTTAGAATTGGACCAAGCTAAATTAAATCAAATTTTGATGGAGTTGGACGTTTTACATAAATCACAAAATCCTTATATTGTAGATTTCTATGGTGCATTTTTTGTAGAATCCTGTGTTTACTATTGCATGGAATTTATGGATTGCGGGTCGTTAGATTTACTCTGCTGGAAAGGAGTTCCTGAGCCCATTTTAGCTAGAATAACTGAATCTGTAAGATAATAATATAGCAGTATGATTAATAATTAATTTTTTTAAAGATGATAAAAGGATTGAAGTTCCTTAAAGATGAGCTATCTATTATTCATAGAGGTAATACAATTGATTACAACAGTAATTTTTAACTATAAAATTTAGACGTCAAACCTACCAATATTTTGGTCAACTCTAAAGGAGAGGTTAAACTTTGCGATTTTGGTGTTTCTGGGCAATTGGTTATGTCAATGGCAAAAACACATATAGGATGTCAAAGTTATATGGCACCAGAAAGAATTACATCTTCTTCAGCATCAAGCTACACTGTACAATCTGATATATGGTCAGTTGGATTAACAATGTTAGAGGTTGCTACTGGGGATTATCCATATTCTGATAAGAATTATGATTCAGTATTTGCTCGTTTAAATGCTATTGTTATGACAGAGTCACCTACTCTTCCAGAACCGGAATTTTCCCCAGAAGCAAGGGATTTCGTATCACAATGGTAAATCAATAATTAGTTGTATAATATAATTTCATTTATATTTTAAAGTTTAAGAAAAAAACCGGAAGATAGGCCAACTTATTCTGAATTACTAGTAAGTTTAAAAATAAGGACAATTTTAAATGATTTAACAAGTTTTCATATAGGGACATCCATTTTTAGTTAAATATCGTGATGTTGAAGTAGATATGGAAGACTGGGCTAAAACTGCTTTCGAGAATAGGAAACCACCACCAAAAGAAATTGCATAGGTATAAATTTGATTAAATTGAGGCATTCAATAAATTATAGCCTTGTCAAGGAAGTTTTATGTAATTCATTGTACCAAACACCGTAATATTAATCATGTTTAACCTGTTTCATCTCACTTATTTAAAGTGATATATAATATTAACTATTCTATGGCTACCTTTTTTTGTTGAATGTTTGATATTTTTCCTATATTTTGAAGTATTGTTATTAAAAAAATTATTTCATACATTTTTACTTTTATGAAAACTTTCCATTTTTATTTTTTATTAATTTATAAGATGATTTAATATATGAGCATTATACAAGGTAGTTAGATAATAAATTGGTGAGTGTATCAATATATAATATATTAAAAAATAAAATCAACAGTTCAGTATTTGTGATTTAATTTAATTAATATCAAATTACTATGATTTAATACAATAATTTTTTTAAATTTAGTTCAAATCAATAATCCCACAAAACCTGTATTCTATGCTAAACACAAACTCAAAAATCTCACAACATGAAACTTTGCGTTATTTTAATTCAAATAAAAACAGATCAAAGTTCATTACTAAATAATGAGTACTGATTCAATTTTTTAATTGATTATTGAGATAAATACTAGTTTTTGCTTTGGCCTAAATAATACAATCTAAGATTATATTAGGTCACCGAAGCTAGTGATAGTTTCCTATCCCACAAATAAAAATAAATAATAAAATCACTATTTTAAAAGGTTTAATTTACTTAACTTAGCTTTAAGTACCAAGTCAAATTGCCTGCTATAATTCAGTTATTTAAAGGTGCCAATGTGTACTTGAAAACAACTCCTTATTGGTGATGTGTCCCTTTTAGGTTGATGCTCCCTTTAAATTAGGAATGAAGCTTAATTTTGTTTATTGAACTTATTTCAATTAAACTTTCATTTCTAATTATACATTAAAACAAACTATTTAATATAGTTAATCTTTATAATAACATGAAAAACTTTTTTATTTTACGTATTAATAGTGAATAAAATATTTAAAATTTCAGATTACTACTAGCTTGATAAAATATGGGATCTTTTGAAAAAGATACGGGGATGTATTTTTAAGGATTTTACTAACAAAATTTCCGCTCAAATAGTGCTTAAAAGATAGAAAAAATAATGAAGCAAAAAAAAAAATGCTCCCACATTTTGTTTTTAATTTTTTAAATAATATATCAGGTATATATTATGTAAAACTGTTTTTTAATATATTTTCAAGCTATTCAGTATTTTTGAAAAAAATACTAACTTAACTACAGTCTCATTTTAAGTTGTTGAAATATTTACTATCATCATTTTTTTAATTGAATTTTGATAATAATTGAATAATTGAATAGTTAAATAAATATTATATAATAGTCTTAATTTACTTATTTGAAATATTTAATAGTATAAACTAAGCTAATTTTTGAGACAACAATCAAACTATTAAAATGTTAGTTAATTATAAAGAATTATCACAGCTTAAACTTGGTCCATTAGAGTTGAAAACTCTTATGTCTACTATCTGATAGATAATGTATGTAAATTAAATATAACATTCGAAAGATGTCTTATATAAAACTATATCAGGTATAATTTATATGTCTTTAAAATAGGTTTAGCAATAAATATTTTATTAATAAATCATTTTTAAACTAAACACCATTTATATTAAAAAATAAAGTACAATCTTAGAGAGTCGCCTAATGATCTTTCAAACTTTGATATTAATTTGGGCTTTGTCGCGTTTAAGTTTCATAAAAATATTAAAAGTTTGAATAAGTGTTTAAAGCATATTCGTTTTTTCTAATAAAATTTCTTTGTGCTATTAAATGTCTATAAACAGCAAACATTGGCATTAAAGATTCTATTAATGAATAAAGGCACTTTATAGAGCAAAACACTAAACTAAATATTACATAAATATGCAAGTAAAACAACATGAAGTAGAATTTAGTGTAGTATAAACAATTGGTGAAGCGCCATAAAATAATTTGTACATTTTATTCTCAGATCGTTCTAGAACTCCAATTTCATTTTAGTAATATAATAATCTTAATCTTAAATTACCATTAATTCATCTATTGTCAACTAAAAAAGATGAATAAGATAAATAAATTGATTTGTTTAAATACTATTGGCAATTTTGACTTACAGATCTCAAGGAGATTAAAAACAATATCTGTATAAAAATTACATGAAGAGATAGGATAGTAAATGTCCAATAAATTCAATTATTATACATGTTTACTTCGGATACCTTGAATTCGGCCCTTGAGTCAAGTCGTTTGGAAAATTTACTTTTAAATTTTCAATTGAGAAGGCTTCAGTTGTTGGTTTGGCATTGCCAAACTATTTTTTCAAAGTTAGTGAATAGGTAATAAATTACAAAGCCCTTATAAAACCTAGAAATAACTATTAAAATCAAAAAATTGTAAATTTTGCATTAAGATATATATAATTTAAAACTTAGTATTGTCTTCTAGGATTTTCTAGAATGCTAATGTTTCATGGGATTATAAAAGAATTATAATCGAAAAGGCTGATTGTTTAGTTTGACATATTTTTATTTGAACTAACATGGTTTACACATCTCCGGTTTCAGATTAACCTTGCATTATCTATTACAATAAGTAAATAAATGAGAATCTATTTTTTTGTTCAAAAATTTTATTAATAACTTTTCTATTCAAATAGCACTTGAAAAATTGAAAAAGTGATAAAACCAAAAAAAACACCTCAAATAAAATAGTCCAAGTAGGAAGGTTTTTTGACTTATATAAAGGCTGTTATTTTCTTATAGAAAATGTTATTGGATATCTATATTTGCTCTGCGCTTTATAGTCACAAAATTCTTTAAATGCTATTAAACTTTGACATAAACAACCACGTTTACTACTCGGTAGTAATTTAATTTAATGTCAAAGTAATAACTAAATATTAATTTTTTTTAGAAATTTTTTAGTAAAAAAATAACATATTTAGATATTAGAATGGAAAGATGATAAATAGAATAAAATTACAGCTGTAATGGTGAGGACGGCATAATTAATGTTTTTAATAAATCAATTTAATACTTTATGAGTTGCATAACATCATAAAGTTTATAATTGAAATAAACTTCAAAAAAATTATGGTAGCAAATTACTTTTCTATCTTTTTATAGTAACGCGTCGGGTAATTTACTAAAAAAGGCAAATGGGTTAAAATTCTAACAAATTGAGTTAAAAATATACTTCACCACATTGGAAACGTTATGTTAGGTCGCTATAAATAATAATTATGTCACTAAATACAAAACTAAACTTTGAAGAATAAAAAAATTATTTCAATGATGTATAATGTACCTTATAGTATAAACAGCACAGATAAGCAGCTTAAATCATCTGAATTTAATCCCATTTTGGCTTTACATCCTTATAAGGCACTTTATATGAGAAAAATTTACCCAGATTTCACACAATTTGGGCCAGTGTTTGATGACCATGTTTTGACTCCTTTCTTTCCTTTACCTATCACTTCTTCTAATCTATGTACCAATGGATTAGAAATGATGAATGTAGAAGACAACTTTATTTTAATGAACTCGTCTTTTGATTCGCCTTGTGGTGGATATTATAATATTGATTCTAAAATTTTCGATAATTCTATGTCAAACATGAAGTTAAATGATACAGCATATCATAATAAAGGTCATGAATCTAACTTAAAGGCATCTAAAGAAAATTAACTCATAGTTTACCAATGTGATATTTGTGGAAAGGTATTTGATCGAAAATATGTACTAAAGCGTCATCATAGATTACATATCAATAAATGAGAATATTACTGTAAACCTTGTGATATGGGATTCTACAGGAAAGATATTCATGATCATCATTTAACAACAAAAAAATTCATGAGATCTCATAAAATAATTTAATATTGCTATCTCAATTTTGTTTGAGATAAATTTTTTGTACATGTTTGTTGAATTTTAAAATTAAATTGTAAATCTAAAATGAAACTTAGTCTTTTAACTAGTTTCGTGTATTGTAAATTATTTAAAGTTTACTTTTATTTTCTTTAGAATAATAATATAAATGTATGTTCCGAAAAAATCAATTTCTTTAAACATATTCAATCATAAATTTAAACCATGTATCTTGCTATTGTAAAAATTACCGAAGAACATCACCTGTATATTTATGCCCTTTATGAGAAAGAGGCAATTTAAATGGCTCTAGTTCCCTTTAGTTTCATGATCACGACAATAGGATTAAGTATTCGTATTTGAAAACGATAAATGTGGTATAACACTAATAAATTAACACTTATCTATAGGGATCTAAGGATTTTAGAAAGTTCATAAATTGGAAACAACCAAATTTCAATTTTAGATAAGTAAAAATTCTTTATAGTATCTCCCAGACATAATAAATATACTACTAGTGAATTGTAATATCCCATAATAGGTCATTTATTTTGAACTAAAGTAGCTCATAATCAAGCTAATCTTAGATACTATCATAGTTGTTGGTGATGTGAAAATTTCTTAATCGTTTAATGTTAAATAATGCCTTTATCTCATTTATAGGGCGATTGGGAAATTTAACTGTATAATTAAGGTGTGTAATCGTGTAAATCGAAATACTACATTTAAAAAGTTTAAAATCTTGAAAGGAATATTTCAACTACTTAGAGGGGTAGATTAATATAAAAATAATGTCATTTCATTATGTGTTATGCATTTTTAGTACATATCACTGTTATTGATGATTTTTTCAATGCTGTTCTAACAACCAAAAAAACCATGAGGATATATTTTTTGGTTTCATTATTTTTCCCATTTTTAAGCGTTATCTGAGTGGAAAGATTCTTAGTAAAATTCTTAAACGAAAAAAATATATTCCCATTTAGCTCTTAAAAAGGCACTTGAATTATTTTTATTTTTCAATTTTTACTAGCCTAACTTAAACCAGTAGGAAATGGTTTTCAATATGACATCCTTAACCGCTAGATGTTGAAGCTATTAGATAATCTGAAATGAATTAAAGTGGGACTTTTTTACTTAAAATCTCTATTGATAAAGACTAATCAGTCTTAATCTCCAAGTTGTAGTTAATTTAGACAATTAAAATCCCTTATTTTCTCTCTCTAATACTCCTCCTAAAGATGTACATTTACCAAAGGCTAGCCGTGAGTCTATCTAAATGTCCTCTGAAGAGAAGGTTCAGATAAAAATCAGTGATAATGTAAATTTCAAGGAGTTTTTACATAAATAAATGATCCAAAAATATATTTAAAGCTTTTTAAAATAGTGATATAAATATACTCATTCTAAGATATATAGAATGATTATTTTGAGTTTGTCCCCAAGTTTTACTACCACATATAACAAAAATTTTAAATTCAAAGGGTACAGTAATTGATATGTGACATTACATATTTCTTACCCGAACAACTTATTAACGTATAAGCTGTTTATTAATTTTTTTAAATGTTATTTACAGATTATACCTAAATATTGGAGTCTCAGAACGAATACTCTTGTCAAATATGTGCTCCCAAAAATTATTTCATCCAAATTATAAACATGCATATATACATGATTAAAAAATTTGTCTTTAGTTTAATTTAGATTTATATGACATCAAAGTATAATACTCTTTTAAGAGCTTTACAATTAAAATTGGCACCTCTTTATTTTAAAAGGTTTACTTAAAACTCAACGCTTTTTGTATTTAAAATTTGTAAGGACTTCTTAAGTACTTTTCGTTATTTATTATGCCAAATATATTGATTTAACAAATTATATAATTATTTGTACCCCATACCTCGCTATTTCTTTTATTCATGTGCTCGATCAGTAGAATGTTTTTAAATGATTTAATATCCTTTGTAATTTCTTTTGCGTCTATATTCTTTATATAGATTTAAGTCATTGTAGCAAAGTTCAAATTAATTAAATTAAGGATGGCTCAATCGCTTTTAGATAATAAATCTAATTCCCTAATAGTAGCAGCTGTTACGTAAAAAAGTCAATGGCTTTATTTTAAAAGTGTAGTTGAAATTTATAATGAGATCTCTTTTAAATTGTTTTTTTAAAACCAGAACAATTTTTTAAACTTATTTCTTTATAATGATATATTGTAGTACATTTCTTCCTATTTACTTTTTTACTAAATAATCTGATTTTTTATATAGTATTTGGGTAGATTTTATTTTGACTATTACTATTACTATTACTATTGTTATTAAAAAGCATATTTGCTAATTTGAACTAGCATGTCATTTATCTATATATTTTTCTATAACCCTAGTTGAAGCATAGGCCCAGTCTCAGACATTTTAATTCAAGGAGATTGTAGCTTGAAGCAAAGACTAATGCTTTGATTTAATTGAGTAATATACTGGTTGAATTATATACTAAAAAAACCGAATTTTAAGAGGGTTATAATATAGATATTTTTAAATTTATAATAAAATCGGATAGTTTGTCAACTACAAGAATTAAACCGTTAACTGTATCTAAAAAGAACAACCCAGCTAATTTAAAAACTTCGTATACTTATATAGTAGTAAATAGCAGTAATTTTAAATAAAGTTTATTTATGAGAAAAATTGAAAATTCAAGGGTTTATCTTATTGTTTAATTGAACTTATGCTGTAAATAGAAAACATGTCAATGTTTAAATTTTATTTTAAACATTCAGTATTCCTTTATAAATTTGTGAACACTATATGGGGAAGTTTTTTTTGATTTCATTATTTTTCCCATTTTTTAAGCGCTATTTGAATGGAAAGATTGTTAGTAAAATTCTTAAAAAATACATCCCCATATTATGAATCATGACTTTTATTTTAGATATTTATAAAAAAAAGTAGTGGCTTATTTATATAATAATTAGTCGTTTTTCAATGAACTATTTTGGTGGAAAACACATATTTAAACAAATAGATTAAAACTATATATAATTATAAGTGATAGTTTAATGTCAAATCATCAGAAACAAAAATTTAAATAAACTTAATCCAAATATAAATATTACCGTTTGTTATTAAATCACAAATGATACGTATTTTGAACAGATCATTTAACGTTTTAATTATTACACTTGTTACATTTATTATGTAAGAGAAGTACTATGCTTTGTTAATCTCAAACAAGTTTATCAATTTGATTATTAAATAGTTGCTGCATACATAGAATAATCATTTCATATTATACTTTATGTTAATCACAGTTTTTAATATTGAAAGTATAATTTGATAAAGAAATTTTTGATTGGGCTTTATCATCCTTAATTTAAATTAATTATGTTAAATATAACTTGCATATAAACACCGAGGTATTGAAAATTAAATTAAATTAAAACCATAAACTTAAAAACTGGCATTTTTATTGTTTCAAATCTTATGGGTTTTTTAACTATTCTTTTAAGGTGATTAAAATTTTTAAATAATTGCAGCTTTAGATTTAGTGGCAATTTCAATAATCGCATTACTTCAGCCAATGATAGTCACAATATACAGTCACAAACTCGGACCAATTTTCTATAGCATCAACTTTTTACTTCACTAGCATTAGTAACCTGGATTAAAGTTGACTAAACTTACGAAAAAGGATGTGGTATTTGTTTTAATTCTTTTTTTGTTTATGGGCTACAAAAACGTGAAAAAGTGACTTTTTTCTTTATTTGTATGTATCGGAAACTCGTTTTATTTTAGTAATAATTTTTAGAATTAAATTAGCTTTGGCTTTGTTATTTTAATGCTAAGAGTTTATACTTTAGGATAGTTATACATCACCACAATATATTATATTGGAATAAAATAGTATAAATAGGATGGGAAGCCCGATCACTTTCATCAAATTTAATAAATTACGAAATTAGTTTAACATGAATGAAAGTCTATCTATGAATATGCTCATCAAAGACGGCATTAAGCAGCTTTATTTTACTCCTAATTTCAATTTATATTATTATAATACCCCTTATGTAAATGAAGTTTATCCTAGTTTTGTACAAACAGAACCGATGCTTGATAATTACATCTTACCCCCTTTATCTCCTTTATCGGGTTCCTCTTCTAATGCATATTTTAATGATTTAGAAATGATGGACGTAAAAGATAACTTTACCATGATGAGTCCTCCTTTTGAGCCTTTTTACGATGGATACTACAATTTTAGTCCTAATACATTTGAGCCTTTATTACCAACTGTGAAATCAAATGATATAATATATAGTAACCCAGGTAAAAGAAGTAACATGAAAGCATTCAGGGAAAATCGACCTATGATTTATCAATGTGATATCTGTGGAAAGGTATTTGATCGAAAATATGTACTAAAGCGTCATCGTGGATCACATACAAATAAAAGAGAGTATTACTGTAAACCTTGTGATATGGGATTCTACAGGAAAGATATTTATGATCGTCATTTGTCAACAAAGAAGTGTATGAAAGCCCACAAACTCACATGATAACTGGTTTTTATATGATAAAAATTTTGTATTTAATTTTAATAAAATAGTTTTATATTTAACTTATGACTTCTAATTTTGATATTAACTTTTTGTTACAAAAAGTCCAAAGGCTGATGATATATTTTTATACCAAGTTGATTGTTTTCATAATTATTTATTATAAGATATGCTAATGACCACATTTTTTTCATTTACTTTCTTCCAACATTCTATTAATTTTGCTAATTTGCGCATCTACAATTAAACTTATTCTTAACCTGGTTCATGCTAGCTTAGAATAGCTTATGGCTTGAAGAAATGATTGCAATGTATTATTTTATTTGTTTCGTTATTTTCAACTTTAAATGTTAGATATAAATTTACAGCACCTTGCGGTTATGTTTTAATTTCTATCTTATAGGTGACCTTTAATTATAGCAATTAATAGTTAAAAAATCTTAGATTCAAACTATAACCAATAATAACACCATTAAATAAATACCCTATAATAAATGTATTTTATTAACAGTTTTTAATAAGTTTATTCAATTATTCAAATTTAAAATTACTGTGGTTATATTATACTTGTTATAAAAAGAGAATGGACTTCAGGTATAAGTCTGTGTTCAATTAAGCTACCAAATTATTATGTATAATAAAACTAGAAACCATGTAAGTATTTTAAAACTCTATAGCTTAACTTTATATTGGATAAACTTTTATTTTTTAAAGCTTAAATAGTTATTTTTAAGATTTCTAATTTTATTAAATACAAGTAGTTCAAGTAAATATTGTACATTCAATAAATAGGGAGGAAATAAGCATTTTTTTGGTTTAATATGAATCTATTCCTAAAACTATAGATAAATTTTTATATTTATAGAAAAATCAAGATAGTGTTGTTAAGCTGCATGATATAAATGCATAAGTATTGTCATGGAATTAAAACATTTTCGTATTTCTAAAGTCTATTCTTTTGTTTTTTAAGCTATTACTAAAGCTATTTTTGATTGTATAGGTGTTTTTTAATCCTTATTATAAACTTTCTATAGTTTGGTTTACTTCATATCATTAAAGCAGCTAAAGTCTAGAGGTTAATAACCTTATTTTTTTAAATATTTAATCGCTTTTTTTAGATAAAGTAATGTCTTTAAATGTTTATTGAATGTTATTCAATCTGTAGATTTATAGCTTCAATTTAGAATTTTAGACTGAGAGGATTCGGGCTATGACCTTAGCTAAGAGCAGATGACAGTTAATATTTTAGGGATTCCTTTTGCACCTGTTGGTGTTTTTTTAGTTCTCCCACTTTTTCCATTTTTCAAGTGCTATTTGAGTGAGAAAGCTATCAGCAAAATTCTTAAACAAAAAAAATACACTTCCATTTATTGTTTTCATAGCTAAGTTTCTCTAACTAGTAAAATTGATTTAGGATTTTATAATTATAGGTTGTAATATACATTTAAATGAATAAAGTTATAATATTTATAAAAGTACTTGAAAAAAACGTCATAATATGCTAAAAAGATTACTAATTAAAGGTGAGAACATCCAATTTCCTAACACCGACTCCAGATTAAATGCCTTTAAAATAAACAATAAAGACATGAAAACCTTTATTTACCTTCGTCTTTGTCTCTTTACACTCTTTTAGTATATATGTAAAGCACGTGGGGAATAGGGCTTTCAAGGATTTTTAAAAAGCTAAACAGTAAATATTATTAAGCTTGTAGTCCTTTTTGCTTCAAATTTATTTTACATTCAGATTAGCAATAAAATGAAGAAAGGTGGATATTCTAACTTTATTCCACCATTATAAATATGATAAAGGAGAGTTGTAATTCCATAACTGCTTCAAAGCTTCAAAGCTTCAATATACTTTTAGATTGTGCTCCTGGCCTTTTATAGACAAGAAATATTTTTGGAAATAAATCCTATCTATAGAAAATTCCATATATTCTTTGTAACATATTAAACTAATAACAATTGAGTAATTTTGTAAAAAATATAATTAATATTTAAACTTTTTAATACATATGTAATAACAAACAGTCTTGAAATTCAATCATATGCTTTGTAAAAACAACTTTTTTATAACTTTTACATGCAAAATTACTTTTAGACATAGCTTTTACCTCTCTATTTTATGAATAAAAATTTTAAACATGCAAATTCCCACTTGTTTTTGCTTATGACTTGCTTCTTCAATCCAAGAACAATTGTACTATTAACACATCTTTGGGATTATTTTTACTCAAGCAAAATGCTACTTGTTTATGAGTTTTAATTGGCACAATATTTGTAAAATTTATATATTGAAGTTATGTACAAATATCCTAATTCCTCAATTATTCACAAGTGTTTTTTACCTATGAATAGCTAAAAGCCTGTGATATAAGAGCCAACTCTACTTGAGATAAGCTATATTTCTATTGCTTGATTTTGAGAAAAAGGTTATCAGCACTTCGAAAATATGATAATCAGCTTTAAATCCTCTTGTATTGATAATTATCTAAACATAAACAATACATAAACCATCTATTTTTAGGATCTTTTAACTGTTTGTATACCTAATAGTTTTAATAAATATCAAGTATTCAAAAATTAATACTGATATCACATGAAGCTTTTGGCATATATTATTCGATAATGTGAATAGGTGCTAAGATGTTTTTTATTATAAGCATATGTGCGACATGTTTATAGATTATTACTAAAGAATTGTTATATACTTACTGAGGTAAGTAATGATATGCTTGGTATCAATAAACTTATATTTGTCTTTAAGCTAAGTAAGGACTATAACACTTTCAATAAATGGTTACATAATTGATAATAGGTGAAATGAGTTCAATTATTTTGTTGCAATATATTTCATTTGTTATTAGAAATCGCCTTAAAAGGCATTAAAATTATAATTTTAGAAAGAAATAGGTAGAAAGATATATTGTTATAAAATGATATCACCCACTAAAGTGGTTATTTGTTATGAACCTTACCCTGAGTTAATCCAAATAAGAGCAATATTCACGATTTGAGTTTGTAAATAGTAACATCAATTTTTGTTACAATTTTATTAAAATTTGATGTTTTTGACTAAACTTATCCCAAGCTATTTATAGAAAGATTATACTTTTGGATAATGGAAAAAAATTGACACTACATTTAACCATGATTTAAAAATATATCGCTTATAAATAAGTACATACATATGGCCTTTTAAAAATAATAACGATAAAAATAACAACGATGAAATTTCTTATTTTTTTATTACTCCTTGGTATTTCAGTAAGTGAAAAGACTATACCAAAAAAGAAACTAAATAAACAGTTAGAGACTTATGAGAAATTTATGCGAAAAGATGTTTATCAGGGTTTGATAAATCAAAGAGAAGAAATGAAAAGAATTGTGAAACATAAGAAGGAAAGGTCAATTAAAGACGGATTTAATATACAACATAGTGATCAAGTTCGTTTGCTTTCACAAGCTATTAATTTAACTGAAATGGAAGATTTCCTGTTAAAGTATTCCCAATTTCCCACCAAGTTCTTTTTATCTAAATGGAGCCATGATGCTTCTGAATGGTTGTATAACTATATTCAACTAAAAGTTAAAGACTCTAATTATACTGGAAAGGCTGAAGTAAGTAGGTTTGAGCATTTATTCGATCAAAATAGTATAATTGTTAGAATTGACGGAAAAGATGAAGTATTAAAAAAAGAAATTGTCATATTAGGCTCACACTTGGATTCCATTAACGATGATAATCCAATAGATGGGGCTGCGCCTGGTATGGATGATAATGCTAGCGGCATGGCTTGTAATTTACAAGTGCTAAATATAATATTAAAGAATAATATTCAGTTGAAGCGTAGCTTAGAATTTCACTTCTATGCCGCAGAAGAAGTGGGATTATTAGGTTCATATAGCGTTGCTTATGATTATTTCAAGAAGGATAAAAAGGTCACTGGTATGATTCAAATGGATATGATTGGTCATTTATCAAAAAACAATGCTATTGCTATCATCAATGATTATACAGATAAAGGTTTAAACTTAATTTTAGCTGCTTTAATTCAGCATTATTTGGATTATAGTTATACAATTATAGAATGTGGATATGAGTGTTCTGATCATGCTGCTTGGGATTTTTTTGGATTCCCATCCTCTTTTCCTACTGAAGATTATGAGAATCCATTTAAGCACACTAAAGTTGACGATTTAAGTCATATAAACTTAATTCATTTCAAGGAATTCACTAAGTTAGCATTAGCTTTTGCTGTTGAATTAAGTATCATTCGTTAAATAAAAGACTATTTTATTAGTTTATTAGTTTATTTGTATTCTTTATCACTATCATGTTAATTTTTCTATTTATCGAAATAACTACTTTATGTAAGAGTGTTTTTTAGCTTTATCACTATCTCCATTTTTTAAGGGCTATTTGAGCGGAAAAATCGTTAGTAAAATTCTCAAATATATAAATAGATTTCTATATAGTGCAAAGCTTTCAATTCGGTATCTTTGGTTTTACCTTTTTAGAGTAAAATCTATCAAGATCATAAATGTCAAGGTTGTGCTATTTGATACAAAATATGACTCTAAGATCGACCCACTCTCATTGTTCATAATCATTATATTCAAGTAGTTAATTCGGGATAAAGTTTATTGCTATATTTTGCTTTATGAAGATGTATATACATAGAATCATTTGTTTTGAGAAACAAAGCTTTTTAATCTTTAAGATGAAATAAACAAAAGCTTTAATAAATAAAAGTACAAATATCAATGTTCAAAGCATCTATCCGTTATGCTAAGTTAAAAAGAGTGTTAAATGTTTGATCATAAATGCAATATTCAAGCTAAGAGAAAAGTAAGTTTACAAAGAATTGAGCTTGTTTTAAGTATAATAAAGCATAGTCTTAACTAACAATAAATAAATAAATAATAAAAATATTTAATCCAGGGTTCAACTTTTCCCCGGTTTTAATTCAATATAAAAGCAGTTAATAAGTGTAAGTAATATGAAAACGATAATTATGTTTTTTCTGTTTAAGTTGACTATAACACTTTTCAAATTTTGATCTTCTAAAAATAGAATAAAACAAATGAACTTTTTTTTAGTTTGATAATTTATAAACATTTTGTACAAAAATATTTCCCTTTGAATCTTGTAAATTTGATTCTAAATTTATTGTAGAAATTATTATTGTCAATCATGTTTTTGAAATCATCCAAATAAACAAACAAAAATAAAAAAATAAGAATTTAGTTTTAAAATTTAATAGTACTATAAAGAATCCTAAGTGACTATACTAAAACTCGGAAGTTTAAATTATAATCTTTTGGTAATAACAAGAAACTATCAGCGAGGCTAAGAGGGGCACCTTTAGATTGAGGAGCATCTTTATCATAAGACACATGATATCTAGAAAGTATAAGGCTTAATACTAGCTTCTGTTCTAAAATCGAAAAATTTAGACCAATACACGATCGAGTTCCTGCACCAAATGGCATCCAAAGGTAAGGATCAATTTTATCATCATTCATAAATCTTTGTGGATTGAAAGTATTAGGATCTTCCCAATTATCTGGATCACGATGAATTGAATAGATATCAATGTTGATAGTGGTGTTTGGTGGTACTATAAAACCATTTACTTCAAACTCTTTTTTATTAATACGTTCTGGCAATCTATTGACTGATGGATACAACCTCATCGTTTCTTTCATAATTGCATAAAGATAATGCATTTCTTTAGTTTGTTCAATAGTTGGAATAACAATATCAGATATATCTTTGTTGTTGTATTCATTGATATTCATTACTTTCATTACTTCTTTACGTGCTCTTTCTTGAATATCTGGATTTTGAGCCAAGAAATGTAAGGCAGCAGACAATGCAAAAGCTGTAGTATCATGACCGGCTAATAAAAATATCATGATGTTGTCACGAATTTCTTTTTCAGTAAATTGAACATCTTCTTCCATACTAGCTTTTATCATCAAAGTTAAAATGTCTTCATCAGCTTCACTTTTACATTGATTATTAGCCAAATTAAGTCTCTTTTCTTTCAAAATTGAGTTAAAGTAACTTTCAAGGATCATTAGTTGATCATAAGCTGGTTTACGAAGCGGATTCCAAGCGTTATCAAAAATGGGAAAAAAGAAGTAGAAAGCTTTAAGCGAGCCATTTTGAATATAGTTGTAAGCATCGATAAACTCAACATGATCATTTTCAACAGAATTGAAATCTACACCCATAATACCTTTACCCAAGGCATCCATAGTAATTCTTTGCATATATTTATGAACATCTATATCATTACCATTTACTTTTTCAGCTACTTTAAAAAAGCCTTTAATAGCATCGGTAAATATTTGAGTAGAGAATTGTTTTTTGAATGGTGGATTTAATACTTTACGATGACGCTTCCATACATTATGATTTGAGAATACCAAATTGATACCCATAAATTTAGAGAACAGACTGTTAGGTAATGCTTCAATAGGTATCTCTTTAGGAAAGTTAATAGTATCATTATAAATCATCTTTGCTGCTTTTGGACAAGAAACCAAAACTGTCCATAATCCTATATTACTTTCCACTTGTATTTTATGCTTTCTTAATATCTCACCATTGAATGCTTCGATTTTGATGTCGGTTGGTGCTGTATAAAAGATAGCTTTAATCGAATCTATTAAGCCTCTAGAAGGTAAATGAGCAAGATTACTTGGTTTCTTTAAAAAAAAGAAATAGAAGTAAAGTGCTGGAATCAAAGATATAACTAATATAAAAGTTGTTATTGTCATTTTTTTATAATTTGTTTAATCAATCACTGCTTGATTTTATACCTTTTCAGTTAAAATATTTTGTTTTTACTATTTTCTTCGGCTCCTACTTCTTTCCATCGGACCGTTCCTAATGACCAATTATTAAAAACTATTGAGTTTAGATGATGAATTAAAATTATAACATTTGTTTAGCTAGCTATGGTTCAAAAATGATAACCCGAGTTACTCTAAAGAATTGTTAAAATTTTAAGCATAGGGTTAAATGTATTTTAATATATCACACCTATTATAACTCTTTTACGACCTTCTTGACTATCTATTTGCCGCAAAAAATTATGTCAAATTCTGCTAAAATCTAGAAAATAGGCTTTAAAAAAATCTTTATATAAATGGTTTTACTATAAAATCTATAGCTAAAAGGATCGCAAAAGAGTTGTAATAACTCTACTATTGTTGGATGCGTAGATTATCTATTTTCCACTTAAATGTTGAAGTTTTAAGCATATTGTTCCACACCAAAATCATTAAAGTTTAAGCTGGCCAATTCAAGGGACAATTAATCGGTTTTTGAAACGTTTATACTGAATTTAAAATTACCAAATTAGTAAGTTTTATCCAGTAATAAAATTATTTTATACATATGGAAATGTATTTATGTATTTGAGAATTTTACTAACAGTTTTTCCGCTCAAATAGCCCTTAAAACATGGAAAAAGTGAAATAAAGAATACCTTATATGGAATTCAAGAAGTTACAAATTATTTTATTTAATACTACAGCCAATATAGATTATACTATCCAAGTTTTAAAGGACTGAAAGATACTTGATTTTCTGAGTTACAAGAATAACGACATTATTCTAAAAATTACAAATGGTACGTTTTTTAAAATTTAGATTAATTTCCAAGTAAATTCTGAGACCAATTTGGACAATCCCATACAATGTCATTCTAAAACTTAAATTTTTAAATTTGTCTTTAATGTGACAGTTAAATCTAAAAAGCTTAAAATTAAATCTCTTTAACTTAAAAAACTTATTTTAATTGTTTCCTTTTCTTGAATAATTGATTTTTCTAACTACATGTTTTATATTATTTCTGTCAAATACTTAATGGATATACAATATATAACTGTACAATTATATAAATGTAGTTATCTGACTTTGTTTTGTTGAAATAAAAATAAAAGCAAACTTTGATAACTAAATTGCGAAATGGGATTTTTGAAAATTTTAATACAATAGGGAGGAGCACACAATATAAACATTGTGATTCGTTTACATCAGTTTTAATAGCTACTGTGAATTATCGCTTTGTCACCTCCATGATTAATTATAACATAATAAACACTTAAATTGTTGTGGTCTCGAGTTCAGAGACAATCAATCCCATGCTCTTAGTTTGATTTACTGTGAGAATTTCTAGCTTCATCCCAAAAAAAATTATCTTCTCATTTTGATATTTGTACTTGTCAAAGTATAAAAGAGATTTTGGGGTATAGTAGCTCGAGGCTTTTTAACTGAGTTATTCCTTGATATCTCACATGTAATAAAGTCGCTAAGTTTTCTTAATGGTATTTTATATTAGTATCGTCTACTCTATTTGTCTTATATGGTCCGTAGCCTATTGCGTGGTATTCTCTGTAATTCAAGTCTATCTTAGTCACATAAATTAAGACCTTTTGACTTACAGTATAGTCAACTAGGCAATAACTATTTTTGACTCCAACCACTGAGTATTGGATTTCACAGTGCTCAAAAAATAGAGAAAGTAATGAAACCAAAAAAGGCACTCTCAAATCTTGATAAAATAGTCAAATTGTTTAATAAATCTTATAGAATAATTTTATTTTGCTCATTTTGTATTTTTTGTACTTTTGATAATAGACTGTAATGTTAATATTTTATTATTATTACTTATTTTTGAATAATCATATTGATTTTGTATTAAATCTAAAACTTTCACATTCGTTAAAAGAATATGAGGGATGTATTTTTTTGCTTAAGAATTTCACTAACAATTTTTCCGCTCAAATAGCCCTTAAAAATGGAGAAAGTAATGAAACCGAAAAAATATCTCTGTATCTTTATTTAATATAAACTATAGTTTTTACTTAAACACTTTATACTTTATTATATTAAATTTCACATAAACATTTGTATTTTTTATTTTGGAGAGAATTATAAAGGCAATATGAGTTGTTAAATATAAATTAAAAGTACTAATAAAGAGAGAATGGGGATGTATTTTTGCATTTCAGAATTTTACTACAACCTTTCCACTCAAATAGTGTTTAAAAAATAGAAGTAATAAAGCCAAAAAAACATCCCCGAATAATAGTTATAATAAAAGAGCTTTTTTATATTTTGATTATTAGCTAATTTAGCCATAGTTTAAGAATACTCATTAAGTTATCTAAACTTATATTTGATGAAAATCAAGGATATCGGAACATATTAATGTTTTTAATAAAAAGAAGCTTTATATGTAATTAATAATTAAACTACTTTTATTATTAAAACCATAAAGGTATTAAAATGGAAAGCAAAATTAATAAAAAAATTAAAACAATTAAATATTTAAGAAAAACTTTTATTTTCATTTAAAATTATTCAATTATTAGATTATCTTATAAATTTTATAAACTAGCAGCTTCTTTATATCATAATTGGAATAAATTATGATTATAAATACTAGAAAATATAATATAATAGTTTAAACTATTCCATTTCTAATGCTAATAATATTCGATTTTAATTATTATTAAATAAAAAAAATAAAAAAATAAAAAATAAATAATAAATAATAAATAAACAAAAGTATGAGTATAATAAAGCTTTATGGTTTTAATAATAAAAGTAGTTTAATTATTAATTACATATAAAGCTTCTTTTTATTAAAAACATTAATATGTTCCGATATCCTTGATTTTCATCAAATATAAGTTTAGATAACTTAATGAGTATTCTTAAACTATGGCTAAATTAGCTAATAATCAAAATATAAAAAAGCTCTTTTATTATAACTATTATTCGGGGATGTTTTTTTGGCTTTATTACTTCTATTTTTTAAACACTATTTGAGTGGAAAGGTTATAGTAAAATTCTGAAATATATGGGGATGTATTTTTGTTTAAGAATTTTACTACAACCTTTCCACTCAAATAGTGCTTAAAAAAAATGGAAAAATAATGAAACCAAAAAAAACAGCCCCATATAAATACATTTCTATATAGTGCAAAGCTTTCAATTCGGGTATCTTTGGTTTTACCTTTTTAGAGTAAAATCTATCAAGATTATAAATGTCAAGGTTGTGCTATTTGATACAAAATATGACTCTAAGATCGACCCACTCTCATTGTTCATAATCATTATATTCAAGTAGTTAATTCGGGATAAAGTTTATTGCTATATTTTGCTTTATGAAGATGTATATACATAGAATCATTTGTTTTGAGAAACAAAGGTTTTTAATCTTTAAGATGAAATAAACAAAAGCTTTAATAAATAAAAGTACAAATATCAATGTTCAAAGCATCTATCCGTTATGCTAAGTTAAAAAGAGTGTTAAATGTTTGATCATAAATGCAATATTCAAGCTAAGAGAAAAGTAAGTTTACAAAGAATTGAGCTTGTTTCAAGTATAATAAAGCATAGTCTTAACTAACAATAAATAAATAAATAAAAATAAGAAATTTAATCCAGGGTTCAACTTTTCCCCGGTTTTAATTCAATACAAAAGCAGTTAATAAGTGTAAGTAATATGAAAACAATAATTATGTTTTTTCTGTTTAAGTTGACTATAACACTTCTCAAATTTTGATCTTCTAAAAATAGAATAAAATAAAGAAATAAAATTTTAGTTTTAAAATTTAATAGTACTATAAAGAATCCTAAGTGACTATGCTAAAACTCGGAAGTTTAACTTATAATCTTTTGGTAAGAATAAGAAATTATCACCAAGGCTAAGAGGGGCACCTTTAGATTGAGGAGCATCTTTATCATAAGACACATGATATCTAGAGAGTATAAGGCTTAATACTAGCTTCTGTTCTAAAATCGAAAAATTTAGACCAATACACGATCGAGTTCCTCTACCAAATGGCATCCAAAGGTAAGGATCAATTTTATCATCATTCATAAATCTTTCTGGATTGAAAGTATTAGGATCTTCCCAATTATCTGGATCACGATGAATTGAATAGATATCAACCACAACCCTAGCGTTTGGTGGTACTATAAAACCATTTACTTCAAACTCTTTTTTATTAATACGTTCTGGTAATACACGGATTGATGGATACAACCTCATCGTTTCTTTCATAATTGCATAAAGATAATGCATTTCTTTAGTTTGTTCAATAGTTGGAATAACAATATCAGATATATCTTTGTTGTTGTATTCATTGATATTCATTACTTTCATTACTTCTTTACGTGCTCTTTCTTGAATATCTGGATTTTGAGCCAAGAAATGTAAGGCAGCAGATAATGCAAAAGCTGTAGTATCATGACCAGCTGCTAAAAATACCATAATCTCATCATGAATTTCTTTTTCAGTAAATTGAACATCTTCTTCCATACTAGCTTTTATCATCAAAGTTAAAATGTCTTCATCAGCTTCACTTTTACATTGATTATTAGCCAAATTAAGTCTCTTTTCTTTCAAAATTGAGTTAAAGTAACTTTCAAGGATCATTAGTTGATCATAAGCTGGTTTACGAAGCGGATTCCAAGAGTTATCAAGAAATGGGAAAAAGAAGTAAAAAGGTTTAAATGAACTATTTTGAGCATAATTGTAAGCATCAATAAACTCAACATGATCATTTTCAACAGAATTGAAATCTACACCCATAATACCTTTACCCAAGGCATCCATAGTAATTCTTTGCATATATTTATGAACATCTATATCATTGCCATTTACTTTTTCAGCTACTTTAAAAAAGCCTTTAATAGCATCGGTAAATATTTGAGTAGAGAATTGTTTTTTGAATGGTGGATTTAATACTTTACGATGACGCTTCCATACATTATGATTTGATAATACTAGATTTGTACCCAAAAATTTGTACATTAAACTATTGGGGAATGCCTCAACAATCATCTCTTTAGGAAAGTTAATAGTATCATTATAAATCATCTTTGCTGCTTTTGGACAAGAAACTAAAACTGTCCATGATCCTGTATTACTTTCCACTTGTACTTTATGCTTTTTTAATATCTCACTATTGAATGCTTCGATTTTGATGTCGGTTGGTGTTTTATAAAAGATAGCTTTAATCGAATCTATTAAGCCTCTAGAAGGTAAATGAGCAAGATTACTTGGTTTCTTTAAAAAAAAGAAATAGAAGTAAAGTGCTGGAATCAAAGGTACAATTAATATAAAAGTTGTTATTGTCATTTTTTTATAATTTGTTTAATCAATTACTGCTTGATTTTATACTTTTTTTAAAAAAAATTACTATTTTCCTCGGTTTCTATTTCTTTCCATTATACTTTCTTAATGACCAATTAAAAACTATACTAAACCAAAATTATGGCACTTGTTTAGCTAGCTATAATTAAAAATAATAACTCAAATACTCTAAAAATTGCTAAAATTTACCACAAAAAGGTCGCAAAAGAGTTGCAGTAGGTGTGGTATATAAAAATACATCTAACCCTATGCTTAAAATTTTAGCAATTTTTAGAGTATTTGAGTTATTATTTTTAATTATAGCTAGCTAAACAAGTGCCATAATTTTGGTTTAGTATAGTTTTTAATTGGTCATTAAGAAAGTATAATGGAAAGAAATAGAAACCGAGGAAAATAGTAATTTTTTTTAAAAAAAGTATAAAATCAAGCAGTAATTGATTAAACAAATTATAAAAAAATGACAATAACAACTTTTATATTAATTGTACCTTTGATTCCAGCACTTTACTTCTATTTCTTTTTTTTAAAGAAACCAAGTAATCTTGCTCATTTACCTTCTAGAGGCTTAATAGATTCGATTAAAGCTATCTTTTATAAAACACCAACCGACATCAAAATCGAAGCATTCAATAGTGAGATATTAAAAAAGCATAAAGTACAAGTGGAAAGTAATACAGGATCATGGACAGTTTTAGTTTCTTGTCCAAAAGCAGCAAAGATGATTTATAATGATACTATTAACTTTCCTAAAGAGATGATTGTTGAGGCATTCCCCAATAGTTTAATGTACAAATTTTTGGGTACAAATCTAGTATTATCAAATCATAATGTATGGAAGCGTCATCGTAAAGTATTAAATCCACCATTCAAAAAACAATTCTCTACTCAAATATTTACCGATGCTATTAAAGGCTTTTTTAAAGTAGCTGAAAAAGTAAATGGCAATGATATAGATGTTCATAAATATATGCAAAGAATTACTATGGATGCCTTGGGTAAAGGTATTATGGGTGTAGATTTCAATTCTGTTGAAAATGATCATGTTGAGTTTATTGATGCTTACAATTATGCTCAAAATAGTTCATTTAAACCTTTTTACTTCTTTTTCCCATTTCTTGATAACTCTTGGAATCCGCTTCGTAAACCAGCTTATGATCAACTAATGATCCTTGAAAGTTACTTTAACTCAATTTTGAAAGAAAAGAGACTTAATTTGGCTAATAATCAATGTAAAAGTGAAGCTGATGAAGACATTTTAACTTTGATGATAAAAGCTAGTATGGAAGAAGATGTTCAATTTACTGAAAAAGAAATTCATGATGACATTATGGTATTTTTAGCAGCTGGTCATGATACTACAGCTTTTGCATTGTCTGCTGCCTTACATTTCTTGGCTCAAAATCCAGATATTCAAGAAAGAGCACGTAAAGAAGTAATGAAAGTAATGAATATCAATGAATACAACAACAAAGATATATCTGATATTGTTATTCCAACTATTGAACAAACTAAAGAAATGCATTATCTTTATGCAATTATGAAAGAAACGATGAGGTTGTATCCATCAATCCGTGTATTACCAGAACGTATTAATAAAAAAGAGTTTGAAGTAAATGGTTTTATAGTACCACCAAACGCTAGGGTTGTGGTTGATATCTATTCAATTCATCGTGATCCAGATAATTGGGAAGATCCTAATACTTTCAATCCACAAAGATTTATGAATGATGATAAAATTGATCCTTACCTTTGGATGCCATTTGGTAGAGGAACTCGATCGTGTATTGGTCTAAATTTTTCGATTTTAGAACAGAAGCTAGTATTAAGCCTTATACTCTCTAGATATCATGTGTCTTATGATAAAGATGCTCCTCAATCTAAAGGTGCCCCTCTTAGCCTTGGTGATAATTTCTTATTCTTACCAAAAGATTATAAGTTAAACTTCCGAGTTTTAGCATAGTCACTTAGGATTCTTTATAGTACTATTAAATTTTAAAACTAAAATTTTATTTCTTTATTTTATTCTATTTTTAGAAGATCAAAATTTGAGAAGTGTTATAGTCAACTTAAACAGAAAAAACATAATTATTGTTTTCATATTACTTACACTTATTAACTGCTTTTGTATTGAATTAAAACCGGGGAAAAGTTGAACCCTGGATTAAATTTCTTATTTTTATTTATTTATTTATTGTTAGTTAAGACTATGCTTTATTATACTTGAAACAAGCTCAATTCTTTGTAAACTTACTTTTCTCTTAGCTTGAATATTGCATTTATGATCAAACATTTAACACTCTTTTTAACTTAGCATAACGGATAGATGCTTTGAACATTGATATTTGTACTTTTATTTATTAAAGCTTTTGTTTATTTCATCTTAAAGATTAAAAACCTTTGTTTCTCAAAACAAATGATTCTATGTATATACATCTTCATAAAGCAAAATATAGCAATAAACTTTATCCCGAATTAACTACTTGAATATAATGATTATGAACAATGAGAGTGGGTCGATCTTAGAGTCATATTTTGTATCAAATAGCACAACCTTGACATTTATAATCTTGATAGATTTTACTCTAAAAAGGTAAAACCAAAGATACCCGAATTGAAAGCTTTGCACTATATAGAAATGTATTTATATATTTGAGAATTTTACTAACGATTTTTCCGCTCAAATAGCCCTTAAAAAATGGAGAAAGTGATGAAACCACAAAAAACATTCCTAATTAATAAGTAATTCTTTTATACTAATTTTTAATAAACAGATGGACTTTAATGATGTTTATAAAGCTGCTAAAAAAACTTAGGCTACAACATATGTTCTAACTTTACTAATATTAGAATAGATCAAAATTATATTATTATAATTTATTTCTTAATTTTGTTAATGTTTTATATATTTCTAAAACTTTTAGCTATTAAAAAAAGCAAGCTGCATTTTAGAGATAGTAAAAATTATTAAAGCATTTATATAATAATACTAATTATTAAATTAGAGTAAGTAGGTAAAACAACTTAGAATTGATGTTTTTATTGTTCATAATTTAATGTTAACTTATTTCATATTGAAATTAAAAATTTAGAAGAGGATATACTTGAATTTATATTGAAAAAATCGGTTTTAAATTAAAAATACAAATGACATTTAACTACAAGCTGTTCTAACAAAATAAGCTCCTGTCAGATGGGTCAATTTTGGTTTTACCTAATAAAAAAAAATTTAGAACGCTTGATTGGCCAAAATCAAAATTGGACCATCTGACAAGGGTTTATTTTATCTGTCTATGCCAACTTAATTGTTTATACAGTTGTATTTGCAAGAGCACCAATTTTCAAATACTTAAACACTCTATTTCCACTAATTATTCTTTACTTTTCCAAACCGTTGTTATTTTAAGTGAATTTAAAACTTTAAACTTTATTAAACATGAACTAATGATTTAATTTAATGAAATCAACAAAGATTTGCTTTAACTATGAAATTATAAATTAATCGAATCAAGGGGTACAAAAAATAGTTTAGAATGAGTATATAAACGACTCAAAAAACATTTCGGAACAATTTATAAATAAATAATTAAGTACTCTTTTGTCTCTGTAAACTCAATATTTAAAAAAATGAATTCTAAGACTGAAAATAATGACAGGACTTCCAATCAAAGCTACAATGGGTTTGAAGATTATATCAATCATCGATTTGGTAGTGAGAATTTATTAGAAACTTTAGAGTCAGATAGAAATCAAAATAATTTTCAATATAATTCAGAAGTTCAAAGTTTGAAACAACATCAAAGCCTTCAACAAGATATAACTGAATTAAGAGAAATGCATGGAAACGCTGTCTATCATAGATATTGTACTAAATGATTCCACTATTCTTTGGATAGAAAGTATAGTTGTGAATTAATTAAAATGGTTCCGATTGAATTATTTAATGAGAATAAAAGATAACTGTTTTTATATATAACTTATATTGTTTTTGCAAATACAAATAAATTATTCTTTAAAATAAAAACTATATAGTTTTTTTAGTTTTCTCACTTTTTCCATTTTCGAAGTACTATTTAAGTGGAAAAGCTGCTAACAAAATCCTTAAAAAATAGATCCCCATATAAATTAAAGATTTTGAAAGTTGGCAGTATAAGCAAGTTAATTACTAATAGCTAAAAAGTTTGTTTATAGTATATCTATAAAACTCTGATCATTTTAATCATTCAAAAAGTTGTTAGTATAACTCTTTTAAAGTGGTTTAGTTATTTAAATATAAGTGGATGATTTAATTTAATAAGATTAATTGATCTATTCCCATAAACTTGCATATACCCTTGATTTAAACTAAACATAGTTTTTTCTTTTTAATTTGAAGGCATTATAACTTAAGCGTAGCTATGAGTATATAGATCCATTAATTACATATTATACTTAAGCCAAGAAAGCATAGAATTGAGGAAAATGTTATGTCTAATTGAAATTGTAATAATGAGATAAATTGATTAAGGGTTAAAAGAGGTCCTAAGAATAAAAAACATATGGATGGTCAAAAAGAACAAAAAAATAACTATTCTTATTTCCTTTTATTAGTTCAATTTTAATAAAAAAAATGGACTTTTATACAACAGATAATAAAGAAACTCCCAATTCAAATTATAATGGATATGAGGATTATATTAATCATCGATTCAATTATGAGAACATAGGAGCCTTAGAATCAGAAATAATTCAAGATGATATACAACATAATTCCGAAGCTCAAAATTTAAAACAACATCAAAACCTTCAACAAGATGTATCAGAATTGAGAGAATTATATGGAGATGCAATTTGTCAAAGGCATAATGCTAACTGATTTGCATTTTTGTCATAAATTGTTGTCCACAGATTAAAAAATAATTTAGTTAAGCTTTGATAATATATTAATATCTTTTTTGCTTCTAATCGCACTTTTCATTTTATTTCTCTTATCTGTTAAAATTTCAAAATGTTTAAATTAATGAAACCAATATATTGATGTGTAACAAAAAAAGTTAATATTATTGCATCTATATTGGAATTTATATTAAAACATCTTGGTTTTACATTCAATTTATAATACTAGAATTTTCATAAATAAAAATAAATAAAGAGTAAGCTATGTAAATTTTAAAAGACTTGAAAAGTTGAGAATATATGTTTATTAATAGTTGAAAAAAATCATCAGGTTAATGAGTAATAAATGATAAATATTCTTATATCCTTCTTCATATCAAGTTACCAACACAAATCATTATAACTGTAAGTTAAGTATATTTAAGAACCAACATAATAACTTGCAGCTGTTAAAGTACAGATGTACAGTGGTTAGCGGTAATCCTTATAATCAATAATTTGTATTGTTATACTGATTTATGGCATAATGCTTAAATTTTTATATCAAAATGAGCAATTGGTCAATACACATCTATACTTTGATAGTTATGCCATTTGTAAATTTTATTTATTCACTATAGCTTTAATTTTAGGGATTAAATTGGACTTTATCAATTATAAAGCATATCTTATCGTATCAATAGTTTGTCTCAAAACCATGCTCCTTTTCAAAAAAGTAGATATTAAAAAGTATAATATCAATACTTATTCTACTTCAATGGTAAAAAAACACTGTGTTACTTGAGCCTTGATTCTTCAGAGCCATTAATCCAACTGCCTACTTCCTGAAGTCTGTGTTATAATTGAACAAGGTTCGATATAAGTTGAATGCATTTTGAAAAGCGATATAAAGAGATCAATATCAGTTATTACTAACTTTGATAACATCTATATTAAATAGGAACATAAAATGTAATAAATTAGTGCATTTTATCCTTATACAAAGATATAAACAATTAGATCTCTTCCTCAGGGATCTCTCTTTGTTTTAAGTTTTTTTACTAATTATATGTAATAAATTATTCAAACTTATAAGTTGTGCTAATTTATTCAGCTTAGCCTAAAGTATATTACTTACCTTACACATGTTTAGGCAGGCTTTAAAACTTCCCACTGTCATTGCAAGTATCAGGCTTAACTTATCTTAAGTCATGTCAACTTATTGATTGGCATGCCACTAGGCTTAAGAATTTTGAAGCCCTTGTGACCTATACAATACTATCGCAATTTCACTTTTCAAACCCTTTATAATAACAATCGACTTTTTTAATTTTATGAGTCAAAAGTTAACCAACGCTTAAATTTTTTCGTTTGTTTACTTTTAAACATTAAAAAAACTTCTTTTAATAAGGGCATCTTGAGCAATAACACTTCTCCCTTTCATCCCAACTCTTCTACAAAAAAATCAACTTAGTATTGGAAAAATTGAAAACATCCCATAATGTTTTAATCCAAATCCCTAAAAATTGACGCAAAATAAGGCTAAGCTGTCAACTCAGCTAAAATAAAAACATCATCCTAATTTTCCTACAACGAAAAAAAAATGGGCATAACAGGTACAAACAATGTCCCTTTAGGTAAGCGTCGAGTTGGTCGGGGAGATTCTGAAAGTAATCGTAGTCCAATTAAAGAAAGTGCTAGGGAAAGTGAAAGAGGTAGAGAAAGAGGTGGAGAAAGAGGTGGAGAAAGAGGCGGAGAAAGAGAACGTGGAAGAGAGAGGGGTAGGGATTATGAGCGAGATTATGAACGAGGTAGAGACAGAGAGAGGGAGCGTGGTGGAGAAAGAGAAAGGGGAAGAGAAAGAGAAAGAGACGGGGAAGGTAGAAGAAATAGGTTTGATAGGGAACCAAGTAAGGGTGAAGGTAAGTAAAGATTTTAAATAAAGATTTTAAATAAAGATTGATAATTAAACCTAATTTTAGGAAAATCAGGTGAAGGTAAGCCAAAAAGGAGAACTACCCGTTGGGGAGATCCAAATAATAAATTTGTGGTTCCTGGTATGCCAACTACATTACCTTCTAATATGACAGCTGAACAAGTTAAGAATTATTTGGGTAAGAAGTTTTTAAATTATAGTATATTATTTATATTATAATAATTAACCTTTTATTAGTATTTTTAAGAATGGAAGAAATAGGCGCTAAATTACGTTCAAATGATATTATCCCACCAGAAGAGCAACGTTCTCCATCACCTGAACCAGTTTATAATAGTTTAGGTCAAAGAGTCAATACTAGGGATGTACGATATAAAAAAAATTAGAAGAAGAAAGACATCGATTAATAGAGCAAGCAATTAAAGATAATCCCGATTTTAAACCACCAGCCGATTATAGAAGACCATCTAAATTAGCTGAAAAATATTTTATACCAGCAAAAGAACATCCAGATATCAATTTCATTGGTTTATTAATTGGCCCTAGAGGTAATACATTAAAGAAGATGGAAACGGAAACAGGGTGTAAGATATCGATTAGGGGTAAAGGTAGTGTTAAAGAAGGTAAAAGAACAGATGCTGGTCCTATCCCAGGTATCGATGAAGAGTTACACTGTTTAATTACAGGGGATACAGAGGAGAAAGTACAAAAAGCATTAAAAATGGTTAAGGAAATTATAGCAGCGGTAAG
>JASVEC010000149.1:0-40787 GCA_030770535.1 Batkoa obscura
AAGCGGTTAAAAATATAAAAGGATCACTAATAAAAATAAAAAATCATTGTTTATTTAAAAAGTGTTCTCTCTTGGTCTTATAAAATTGATAATGAACTCCAATGCTACTATTTATCTACGGTCTCTTTTATATTCATTTCTTTCAGATCTAAATATTCTATTTAATTTTGATAATAACAATATTATTAATAATTTACCTATCATCTAAACCTCTTTTAATTTCTTTTTTGTCTCCAAATAATTTATCAACTTCATCATCAATATAATTGTTTGATTTTTCAAATTTAACTGGCCCAGATGGTTCCTACAAAACAAAATTATTATTATTATTATCATAATCATGATATAATACTTACCACTGATGCATCTGCTCCTTTAAAGGCTGCTCTACCACCAAGAGCCCCACTGAATCGATCATCATTTTTGATTTTATCTAATTGAGTTTCAGCATCTTCCATATCTTCTTCCATATTTCTTTTTGGTTTGTAAATCATATTAGCACTGGATCCAGTAAACAAAGGTTTATTATATAAATCATATGTATCATCATCTTTAAATCCAGATGAAATACCTTCACTTTGATTAAATAATCTAGAATCAAACATGGATTCTTTGGAAAGTGTAGGTTTAGCCAAGCCTAATGCTACCTTTTCACTAATATCACGATTCTCTTGTCTATTACGTTCAATATTAACATCTACCATTTTAATAGATTACAAAGTAATTACCTTGATATAAATTTAGCTCTTTGTTCTGCACCCATATGAGATAAACGCATTTCACGCTCACGTTCCTTTTGTTTTTCACGTCTTAATTCTTCACGAGCATGTAATTCTTCATCTTCTACTTCTTCATTTTGTTTAGAACCATCAGCATGTAAATGAGCACTAAAATAAATTTTAGACTTTTTACTATTATAAATATTAACTTGATTCTTACCGAGATTCTCTTGCTTTTTGCGCCAAATTGCGTAAACTTTCTTCCTTCTGCATCTTTTCTTTTTCCGCTACTTTATGTAATAACATATTACGTGTACGTGTTTCATCACGTACTATACGTTCTGCTGAAAATAATGACTCGGATAATATTGCAAACTTATCATTAATTTGTACCTAGAGAAATGATATTGCCATTAATAAAATAATAATAATAAATTATAATTACATCTTGTAAACCACGACCATCAGCAGCTAAACGTTTATCTAATGGAATGGTATACCCTTTACTATTTTTCCAATTAGAAATACAAGGTGGGATTACCCAATCTTGTTGTTCTTTAGCTGTAACTTTACGAGTGGGTGAATGTAATACGGGTGCTGGTGGAGAAGGAGGACCTAAAAAGTCATAGTTTTAATTCATTGTTTGACGCGTTTAATTTTATTTCCTAGCTTACCGTTTGGTACCTTTTTATGTCTAAATTTTGGTGGTTCTAAAGGGTCTACTGGCATCTCTACAACTCTAACAATACGTTGGCGAGCTCCAGAGTTTAAGTTGGCGCCCTGCTGAGCAGGTGTATATCTGAAGAATATGGGCTTTTTATCATAGGTGTTGATATTTTTGGGTTTTGTTGAAGCAATTTTGCCTTTTAAAATAAGTTAAAGATTTCAATTTGATTCAATTGTTTGTTTACCTTCAGTTATCTTTTCTAAAGCTAATCGAGTCCTCTCTGCTGTCTCATTAACTACTTCTTTATCAGGTCGTTGGTTATCTTCATCTTCTTGATATCCAGTGGGCTTTGAGCGTAATACTAATTGATCCATTTTTGTATTATAATTTTTTTTAAAGAAGTTAGAAGTTATAAAATCAGGCTGGGTCAAGCTTTAAAATTTTGTTTTGGTAATTAATTTCTTCCAATCAAAAGAAACTCTAATCTTAGCATAATTTTAGTTTTTTTTAGAGAATTCTAAGTGTTCAAGCTTTTTTGCCCAAAATTTTAGTCTATGCCTATGGCTTAAGCTAGTTTATACTCTTTTAAAGTCAAAAAAAAATAGCTTGATAAGTTATCACAAAGCATTGACCATATCGCTAAATATTATTGAAAAAAAAATGCTTAAAAGGACTAAACCCATAAGTGATTTATTAAAAATTATAACCATTAAAATAAAGTGCTGGGATAAACTAGAGACCTATATCCCGCTCCATTTGCTTTTTGACAATCGAGCAACAGTCCAGACGAATTCATTAGATCAATGCTAGTCATTAGTTTGTAATTTCCAGTAATTTATTTCCTATTACTTTATTATTCTAGTTTTTTTCCTTTTGTAGCTATGGCTATTCTATAAAGTATTAGAAAACTTTTGCTCGCCTGTATAGAAAATATGCTGTGGTTGTAAACAATGGCCCTATTTAACATATCGGGTCTCTTTTAGATTATACAAGTTATGATAATGATATACTGCTTTCTAACTATCGCTACTTATTTAATATAAATGGTAAGAAAGAAATAAGTTTCTATAAATGATTTCATTTAGAAATGTCATTTATCTTCTTTAAACGTTTATTTTGCACTTTATGATATTAAAGATAATAAAAATAATAATTTTCTAACTTAACGATTCACTCGAATAAGCTTATTTAGCATCCTTTTATTATTAATATTACAATAGAATAGAATAACAAAAGTAAAATCCTCTTTATGGTTAACTCTAGTTTTGATTTTTTTTATATTTTAAAAGCATTGTGATAGTGCTTGTTTACTTTAATAGTTAAGCATGTAGAGATACAATTCAAATAACCTCCATGTGGAATTGGAATGTGATCTGTTTAACTCAATTTAGTTAGTGACTTATTTAATAACAATAGAAACTGAAACTTTTGAAGATGATAAAATAATAAATTGTATATTTTGTGGTTTCATTTTGATCAATATAAGGAATATGGTAAACGCCTTATGAACTAAAATTAGGGGCTAATTTTAGAAAAGGGGTTAAAAAATACATCTTGATTTTCTAACTTTTTTTAAGGAATAACCATAGTAACTATAAATATTATAAAAACAAAGGAAAATCAAGTTATCTTTTATTGTAATAATTAAAATAAAATTGACATTATTATAAGATCATTTAACTAATTAATATATATAAACCATACAACTAATTAATACAAACAATAGAATTTAACTAATATGATGAAATTTACTAAAGTTTTTGATAAATATTTAGCAATATTTAAAGATGAAGAAGGTGAATGTAATACAACAAACAATAACTCAAATAATGACAACAAATCAAACAATACCATCACTAATTTCAATAACATTTCGATTTCTCTCTTAAATAATAATGAATCAAGTGAAAGTACTACTTATATTGCCCCACAACATGCTAAAGGTAGAATATGTAAAAGAAGTTCGATTGAAGCTAAAATGGCATATTGGACAATATCTTTATTAAAAAGTAAAGATAAAGATAATTCACTTAAACAAAAGGCAATCAACTTAATGGATCCCTATACACTTTATCCTTATGAAATGATGACCTCCTCGGTTATCAACTTACCAAAAAAGAAAGTGGAAATTGTAAATTCAACTATAAACTCAAATTTAAGTTCAAATACAATTACTCCCAATTTAACCATCTCCTCTGGTGCCTCCTGCAAAGCTTTGGAAGAAATGAAGCTTATGTTTGAAGAAATGGAGCAGGAGACTATGAACGAAAATGATAAATATTGGCAAGTTTCCGACTTACAAATGGAAGCTATTAATGATTTTTCTAATAATGAAATTGATCCTGATAACTGTTACGTTATTTCTTCCTATAATCAATAATTAATTTTACACCAGAATGTACTCTTATAAATTAAAGTATAAATTATAACTTCTATATTGTTATGATTTAATAAATTAGTGTATTTTATAAGTTATTTCATAACAGTAAATTTTTATTTTTTATGGTATATTTTTTTATTAACTGCGACAAATCAAGCGGCTTTATTTTGTTCTTTTAATATGTTTTAAACCTACACAATTTTATTGAAATTTAAATAGTTGAATTTTATTTTTTTTCTTTCTTTTTTATTAAGCAATCATGGCTTTAGTCGATTTATTAAAACCAAAAGAAGATCCAAAAAAATCAGCTACAAACAACTCCTTACCAAAGTCCTTCTTTGAAGATTTACCACCAGAATGTATTGGGCTTATCCTTAGTTACCTTGATTTTGAAGACCAGATCAGGTGCCTTAGTTTAAGTAAAGCGCTATATGACCGTTTTGTAAAAAGGATCTATCGATCAATGCATATTTCAGATATCAAATTTAAAAATAATGCTATAAGTAAACATTCGTCTTGTATTAGAGAGGTTGATGCTAGATATGCTTATATTTATCCTAATGGCAGTGTTAATTTACACAGATTAATTAAAAATAATACAAGTGTCAAATATCATTTAAAATGCCCCTCCTTATTTTTATATAACGAAGACGGGACCAAAAAATATGAGAACTGTGTACTTGAGCATTTAACTATCGATTATTCTTTAAATAGTGCATGTATTTTAGAAGATTCTACCAAATTTGAGAAACTAGAAAAGGATAGAGCATTTTCAAAAATCAAATCTATTCATTTCAATAATAATCTCAAAGCTGCCAAGAATCTATTTCCGCTATTGAAAGATCAAGTTAAGAGTATTACAATTGAAAATATTGAACAGAATTATTTAAAGAAACCCCTTCAAAACATTTTAAATTTTAGTAATTTAACCGAATTGAGATTATTATCCTGCAAACTAAGACTCGGCCACATACAAAATATATTTAATACCGCAAGCAGAAGTTTAAAGCATTTGGAAATTAATTCGTATTCCAATTCAGGAAATGGCATGAAAGCGCCCAAGTTATATATTGATGGAAATAAGTGTAAGAGTTTAAGATTCTTAACTTTAGATAGTATCATGTATCGTATTGAATTTCAGAATAGTTTAAAGAAACTTAGTACTTTGAGACTTCAAAGTTATAGTTTGAACCAATTAAGTATTCAGCAAGAGAACATTCCAAATGTAAGAGAACTATCACTTATATCATGTAACAGTTTAACTGCAAAGTTGATGAAATTAATACTTCGCTCAACAAGCATTACAAGCTTAAAGTTAGATACAAACGATTGTGAAACTTTGCTTTTAAGAGAGATTTATCCAAGTAAAAAAATCAGGAATAATATTATAAAGATGGATATTACCAGAGCCACGTTTGATGATTACTTTTTAAATTATCTGGTGTTTAACTGTAAGAATTTAGAATATTTGATTTTAAAAGATTGTGAGTCCTTATCAGCTAACCGTAGTGTTTTACTAAATGATAAGCAATTTACACATAAGATTGAAAGTTTAAGTAAGTTAATTCTAAATAAGGAAGGATTGGAAGAAGAGTTTATTGAATTTATTATTAAGAATTCAATAAACTTAACCAATGTTACAATTACGGCTATTGAAGGAAAATGGTTACTACATTGTTTAAGTAAATATCCTAAGATAGCTATGAAGCTTGAAGTATAATAGTAAATAAAATTTGGTTTGCATTTTATTTTATTTTGTTATTTTATTGTTTTGTTCTTTGTCTTTCTTGTTCTATTTTAAAACTTGATATAATATATTATGTGTCTCTAATATATTAATAAGTTTAATATTAGATAACTATCATTTATAATGTAACGTAATTTATAGTAAATTTACTCATTTAATATATTACATTTTGATTAAAAACCAATAAAATTAACTTTATAGATTAAATCCTACCCAATTAGTTGATTTATTTATAAGCTGGAATGTTTAATCTATTTTTAGTTGGTATTAAATTAGAAATAGAAAAATGAGCTTTTATTTTATTTTATTAGAAACTATTTTTAATTCAATGAGATCAAGGAGATTGGAAATAGCGCCAAGTTGGTCTAAACATAGAAAGTGTGCGTTATGTTACTAAAAAAAAGGTTATTTTTATCTAATTAAAAATCGAGTTTGGGGTTCGTTAGCATTAAATTTCACCACAACATTGTGAATAATAAGTTTAGAAATTAAATGAATGAATAAGATTCTAAATTTAAATATAAAGTAACTATAAATAAATAGCAAGAGGACATAATTGTTGAAATATATTTGTTTATTTTTTATCTTTTTTATAATTAATAAACTTAATTCCATCATGGCTTTACGTATTAAAAGAAACAAACCTTCCCTTCCTAAACTTAATACCACTATCTCAACGAATACTACTAATGGTCCTCAACTAAACACTATCGATTCAGTTAGTAAATTAACAAAAGAAACTTTAATGCCATTATATCAAAACCAAGGGCCAATTGAAATAATACCAGGGTTATATCTCGGAACACAACATGACGCAAATAATACCAAACACCTTATTAAACTTGGCATCGATTCAATTTTAAACGTAGCAGAAGAAGTAGACTCGAAACCAAACTCACCTTTTGATGGCAATGAAAGTGCAGTAATCAATTACCTAAGTTTAGAATGGTGCCATTATGAAAAAGAGATTATGAGTTATTTTGATACAGCTTTTGAATTTATTGACCAAGCACGTATTAACCGTAAAAAGAAAGTATTGGTTCATTGTCAGCTAGGAGTTTCAAGGTCAGCTACTTTAATTATAGCCTATTTAATGTATAAGATCAATTATACATGCCATGAAGCATACAACTTTGTTAAATCCAAATCATGCAAAGTAGCACCTAATCTACATCTATTTACACAATTAATTCAATACGAAATTTATTTAAAAAAGAGTAAAATGTATAAAAGTTGTGAATTTAATAGTCAATTACCATCAAAAAGAATGAAGATAATATAAAATTAAGTTGATTTCTCTGTGGATTATTGTATTACTCTATTGGACTATAGGAGGAGTTTAATTTATGCTGGGCATCTATTGTTATGTAATTAAATATATTGAATTGTAATAAAGTAAATTTTTTGTGGTATTTTTAAACTTGATAATATTTTTAATTTATTACTTACTAAGTGACTTATTATAAACTAACTACTGAATGATATATGGGAGTGTTTTTTAATCCTATTTATCCATTTTTTCATAACAAACTTTAAAAAAATAACAAAACACTAAACACAGTTCAGATTTTTTGTTTTAATATTTCGTTTATTATTACCTACCAGTTATCAAGTAATAATTATTGTTATATAATAATAAAATCTCATACCTTATAATATTTATTTTATTCTTTCAAATAAGCTCTGGTGTGATTATTTTTAACCAATCTGCGTTGAAACGGAGCATCTGTACCATGAATCCAGTCCATTAATCCTAATACTCCAAATGTAGAATGATGTGTTTCATGATGAAAGTCATGGCGAGCAGCCCATGGAAAGTAAGGTACCTCATAACCTCCATGGGTTACTATTGTACTAATCAAAGTAGCAAACAGATAACAGTAGTGTGAAACTGGGTGAACATTAAAAATCAAAGGCCCAGAAATACCAGGAATAAGGTTTGATAAGGCAAAATCACTTGGTTCCATATAAAACGCGGCTATCCCAATCGGAGCAGAAAATTGATGGTGTTTTTTATGCACGATGGAATAAAGCTTTGGATGATGAAATAATCGATGAATATAATAAAAAAACACTTCTTCACAAATGACACATAAAATAACATTGATGATAATTTCTGGCCAAGAAGGTAGTTTAGAGTATAAACTTACATTATCAGCCTTATTAAATGGAGAGCTTGGATGTAGAAAATAAAGGACTGGGAAATTGAACAGCAAGGAAACGATGATAAAGTTAAACAATACAAGAGGCAAGCTTCCTTTATAATCTTCTATTGTTGGTAACTTATTTTTCTGTAATTTTATATCATTTGTTTTTTCTTTTGGTATTAACAGATCGACCACAGCCAGTGTACCGCAAGCTAATGTGAAAGTAACTATGGCTACTACAAAACTTCCAAGTCCTACTAATGTAAAATCGTCCGTTTTACTTAGTAGATAATCCCAACTACTTTGTCCATATACTTTGCTCCATATACCAATGATAGAGAATAGTACTAAATAGCAGATTCGATCAAGAAATATATAGCACTTGGAATTCATTTTATTTTTTTAAGAGATTAGATTTTTTTTAAATACTTTTAAGAAGCATTTTTAAAGATTCCATGATTTTTTATTATCCTTGATTTCTATTGTGTATAAGAGTAAATTTCTTTTTAGGCAATTATTTAAAAAGAATGACTAAGATTAGACTAAAATTGGTATAAAGCTGCTAAAGCACTTAATAATTATAAATACATGACTTCAAACCTAACAAATGGGGATGTATTTTTGTATTTAAGAATTTTACTGACAATTTTTCCACATAAATAACGCTTAAAAAATGGAAAAATAATGAAACTAAAAAAAACAGCCCCAAATGATTACAAATAGACTGCTTTTTTGCTATTACTTATGAAATTATTTTAATAATTTTATAAAATGAGCTTCATATACCTTGAGACTATAGAATTCCTAAAGATTTTAAGTTAAAATCTTATTATATAAAAACAAAGCTCTTAAAATATCTTCTTTAAAATTTAAATAGGCAACTAACTCGATTAAATTAAAAAGAATATTTTCCACTTTAATTTAGATTAAACTTTATAAAATACATATAGGAATGCTCTTTTTTGTTCACCTTTTTGTCTATTTTCTATACAACGAAAAAAAACATTAGTTATATAGCTAATTAAAAAAACACTTTTATGTAACTTATACAAAATGATAATAATGTTCATAGCACTTACTATATTTAATCTATTATTTTTACAAAAATTTGAAATTTGAAATAATTATATTATTAAAAACTATATGGGGTGTATTTTTGTGTTTAATACAAATAGAAATCAATATGATTATTCAAAAATAAGTGATCATGGTAGTAAGATATCAACATTACAGCCTATTATTAAAAATATAAGAAAAATCAAAGATGACCAAATTGAAACTATTGTACAATGTCTACTAAATGATTCAACTATTTCATCAAGATTTAATAAAAAAATAATGATAGTAAATGTTTATTATATAATATATATATCAAATAAAAGTAGAAGAATGATATACGGGGTTGTCTGAATTAGTTTCATTATTTTATCCAATTTTTGAAAAATTTTGTATTTTAAAAACTTCGCTTAAAATTCTATAAAATCATATCTTTATTAAAATAAAAGTACCCAAACACAGTTCTAAATCATTCTATTATAGCTCATACTGTAAGTTAGTTGAATTTCTACTAGATCTTAAATACGTGTTCTTATAAAGCTTAATTGAGAAATACCTATTATCAACTGCTTTATAACCAACATTGTATATTTGTTATCAAATAAATAATCTATTTTAATGTTATAATTACATCATTAATATATTGCCAAGTTAATAAATAGCTGTATGGGAGGGAGTGGTTAGCCCCAAAACTATAATTAACCATCCCTAGATAGTACAAGTAATAATAGTTTTTACATACTATTACAGTTACTTGTTCTTTGACTATTTATTAACTTAGCTATTAATAGCTTAAGTAATCTTAACATTTAGCAATCTATTTCTATCATTTAACAAACTACTTACTTGCTTAGTAAATATCGAAATTTTGAAATTCTCTGTTATCTTTGTAAGGTAAGCCGGGACTGATGTTTTAATTTTCTATTCTCTATAGACTTTATAACTTTAATTGGAACTATATCGCTTTTTTTGATGTATCAGATACTGGATAACAATGTAGTTTATTTTTATGTTTAATAAAATGTAAATACTTCTTAATGCCCTGCATCTCTATTATTCTTTTTGTATTTTTGTTTCTTTTATACTTTTTAAAAATTATATCTGTTTTCCCATTATTAACAGTCGAGTTATCAATTTTATTATGCTTGCAAATAAAAGCCTCAAACCTTGAAATTAGTTGGTTGATATGGGAGTGTTTTTTTTAACTTGATTATTTTTTCCATTTTTAAGCGCTATTTAAGTGGAAAATTTGTTAGTAAGACTCTTAAATATAAAAACACATCCCCATATCTTCTATTTTACCTAACGCTTCAAAACTACTTTTCCATTTTGAAAGGTTTGCAAAATGTCCATCACTATACTTTTTCCATGATCCTCAGCAAAAAAATTAAGATTAACACTCAAACTACTGTTTATTTTATGAATTTCTTTAAACATATAGTGTAGAAACTCTTGGGATCTAAAATGATTTCCTGTATCTGCCCATATATTAATTTTTGTAAACTTTTTAAATAGAAGCTCTGTAGAGATCAAATCGATTAAACAATCTCCTGCATATGCTGAATCATGATTCAATATTTCAGATAAATAATCAAAGTAAACCTTGTCTATTGTTTTATCATCTTTTAAATATAATACACCAAAACCTAATACTGATATAGCTTGTTTATTATAATGATCTAGATTTATTAAATCTGGTCTTGTTCCTATTTCCATATGGGAGTGTTTTTTTTGACTTCATTATTTTTTCCATTTTTAAACGCTATTTAGCGGAAAAATTGTTAGTAAAATTCTTAAACATAAAGATACATCCCCATATTTTGTTTAAAATCTAAAATTATTATACAACTTTTATTTAATTTTTTAATAGTTTCATTAAATATGTTTTTTTGAGTATCAACACAGAATTTATGTAATTTGTATAACTTTTCTTCTTTATTAAAAACTTATATTTCTACTTTGTTTTTTATTGCTGTATTTGTTTTATTTTCAAATAACTTTTTTTTAACTGTATACTGGGCACATATATTACATAAATTTGTTTTTCTTGCTGGATTTTTGAAACTACTTGATATATATTTAAAAAATGTTGACCTAGCTACTGCTTTATCTTTTAAACCATTCAAATATTTACTGTATGTGATTCTTCTACTTTTATTTGATATATATATTATCTGATGAATATTTACTATCGTTATTTTTTTTATTAAATCTTGATGAAATAGTTGAATCATTTAGTAAATATTGTATAATAGTTTCAATTTGGTCCATCTTTAGTTTTTTTTGTATTTTTAATAATAGGTTTTAATGTTGATATTTTATTATTATTACTTGTTTTTGAATAATCATATTGATTTCTATTTATATTAAACCCAAAACTCTTACATTCATCAAAAGAATATACTGAAGCCATAGTTGATAATAACGCTACTTGTTGATTTTATTTCCTGTTTCCCTCAAAGCACTAATTTTATACATTGCTTGATTAAGTTTATTATTATCGCTAGTAAACTTTGATAATATATCTTTTCTTTATTTTGTTTTATTATAAAATTCCATAAACCTTGGGTTGTTATAAGTAGCTCTTAAAATTGATGTAAATGAATTACAATGTTTATATTGTGTACTCCTCCCTATTATATTGAAATTTTGAAAAATTCGATTCGAAAGTTTAGTTATGAAAGTTTGCATTTTATTTTTATTTCAACAGAAAATAAAGTCAAATAAGTGTATTTATATAATTATATAATTATATAGTTATATATTAAATATCTATTAAATATCTAACAGAACTAACATAAAATATATAGTTAGGAAAATTAGCTACTTAAGAAAAGGAGACAATTAAAATAAGTTTTAAATAGAGAGATTTAACTTTAGGCTTTTTAGATTTAACCGTCATGTTAGACACAAATTTAAAAATTTTGAATTTGGATTAATTTCTAAGTAAATTCTGAAATCAATACAGACAACCCCATATGTTTTTTAAATATTAATACAAAATTTATATAATTTTTGTTATTTTTAGTTTATTTAGTTGTTTATAATAATATCATAAGTTACTTATCCTACTTTATAATAACAGCTTCTAATATATAATGCTGTTTTATCTTACCAGTGTGAAATATCGCTTTGTCAGTCCCATGGTTAATTATAACATAACAATCGCCTAAGCTGTTGTGTTCTCGAGTTCAGAGGAAATCAATCCCATGTTCTTATTTTGATTTGTTATGAGAATTTCTAGCTCCATCCAAAAAGAATATTATCTTCTCATTTTGATATTTATACTTTTCAGAGTATAATAAAAGAGTTTACAGAGTATAATAGTTCGAGGCTTTTTTAACTGAATTATTCCCTGATATCTCGAACATTTAATAAAGCCACTAAGTTTTCTTAATAGTATTTTACATAGATTTTACATTAGTATTGTCTATTCTATTTGTCTTATATAGCTTGTAACCTATTACGTGCTATTCCTCATAATCCAAGTCTATCTTAGTCACATAAACTAAGACCTTTCGACTTATAGTGTAGTCAACCCAGCAATAGCTGTTCTTGACTCCAAACCCTGAGTACCAGATTTCACACCAGAGACATTTGATAACACCTAAAAAAATTGCTAATAAAATATCCAAATAAAAAGCACATTACCTTTTTTTGCTTAAACTATTTTTAGGTTGCATTATACTAGTTTTCCTTTTGTTGTATAATATAAAACTTATTTGTATTTCTATGAATGATTTATTTTTCATCACTTATAAAACTATTTTACATAAAAATGTTTTTATATAATTTCTAAAGTACTGGCTTGTTTATATTTATTAATATCCCCATTTGATCCAGTTAAACTATATAAAACCAAATAAAAGCTTTATAATTTTTTATCATAGTTGCTAAATATAAATATTAAAATATTAAAAGCAATTTTAAAAAAGACAGGTTAGTGAAAATAAAGAACTTTAAAAATCAAAATTATTTTATTAAAAGTTAATATGTTATACTGGATATAATTATAGCTGCCTTAATTGCTTTGATTTTGACTTAGTTTTATTGTTTAACTAATTTTACTTTTTTGATCCATTACAAAAGTGATTTTCAAGCTCAAAAATAAAATTATAAACTAAAATTTTATCATAAATAGGATTTCAAAAAAATAAATATAGTATCAAATATTTTGATTATAACTAATAACAGTTTAATAAATATATAGCTTATAATCGAAATTTGCTTAATACAAGATAACTAAAACTTTTTAGAATTTAGTACTCTTGTTAATAACGAGTAAGTTTTTTATACAAATTAAAGTGCACACATATATAAAATTCCATTAAAAATATTGGGATATATTTTTGTATTTAAGAATTTTACTAACAAATTTTCTACTCAAACAGTGCTTAAAAAATAGAAAAAGTAATGGAGTCAAAAATACACTCCCATTAGTAGTTTTAAAAATTACTTAAACTTCTAGCTTTTAAAATAACTTAAAATTCTATAAACAGTATTATTTTTTATGGGCATTTTAACTTTTCAAAATTAATCACACATGTATTATAGAGCTATTTTTTTTTTTGCTTAAAGATTTTATTAATAGTTTTTTACTAAATAATACTTAAATATGGCCTTATAATATATGAGGATTTTCTGAATTAGTTTCATTTTTTTATCCAATTTTTAGAAAATTTATACCTCAAGGACTCTGCTTAAAATTCTATAAAAACAAAATTTTATTAAAACAAAAATACCCCAGACACAGTTCTAAATTATTCTATCATAATTTATGTTGTAAGTTAGCTGAATTTCTACTAAATTTAATAGAAATTTTCGAATTAGCAAGGCTTTTACCAATATAATATCTACATTGATATCAATCAAAATTGTAGTATGTAAATAAATACATATTTTTATAAAGTTTTATTGAGAAACATTTATTATCAACTGCTTTATAACCAACATTGTAGATTTATTATCAAATAAATAAACTATTTTGATATTATAATTACATTATTAATATATTGCCAAGTTAATAAATAGCTGTATGGGAGGAAGTGGTTAGCCCCAAAACTATAACTAACCATCTCTATATAGTACAATTAATATAATAATAGTTTTTACATATTATTACAGTTACTGTTCTTTGCTATTTATCAACTTGGCTATTAATAACTTAAGTAATATTAACATTTAATAATTGATTTCTATTATTTTTATAAGATAAACTGGGATTGATCTTTTAGTTTTTCTATTTTCTATAGACTTTATAACTCTAATTGTAGCTATATCGCTTTTTTTGATGTATCAGATACTGGATAACAATGTAGTTTATTGTTATGTTTAATAAAGTGTAAACACTTCTTTAATGCCTTGGATCTCTATTATTCTTTTTGTATTTTTGTTTCTTTTATACTTTTTAAAAATTATATCTGTTTTCCTATTATTAACAGAGTCGAGTTATTAATTTTATTATGTTCGCAAATAAAAACCTCGAATCTTGAAACTAATTGATTGATATCTTCTATTTTACCCAATACCGATATAGCTTGTTTGTTGTAATGATCTAAAATCATTATACAACTTTTGGTATTTAATTTTTTAATAGTTTCATTAAATGTGTTTTCTTGAGTATCAACACAGAATTTATGTAATTTGTATAACTTTTCTTCTTTATTAAAAACTTATATTTCTACTTTGTTTTTTATTGCTGTATTTGTTTTATTTTCAAACAACTTTTTTTAACTGTATACTGGGTACATATATTACATAGATCCGTTTTTCTTGCTGGATTTTTGAAACTACTTGATATATATTTAAAAAATGTTGACCTAGCTACTGCTTTATCTTTTAAATCATTCAAATATTTATTATATGGGGCTGTCCTAATTGATTTCAGAATTTACTTAGAAATTAATCCAAATTCAAAATTTTTAAATTTGTGTCTAACATGACGGTTAAATCTAAAAAGCCTAAAGTTAAATCTCTCTATTTAAAACTTATTTTAATTGTCTCCTTTTCTTAAGTAGCTAATTTTCCTAACTATATATTTTATGTTAGTTCTGTTAGATATTTAATAGATATTTAATATATAACTATATAATTATATAATTATATAAATACACTTATTTGACTTTATTTTCTGTTGAAATAAAAATAAAATGCAAACTTTCATAACTAAACTTTCGAATCGAATTTTTCAAAATTTCAATATAATAGGGAGGAGTACACAATATAAACATTGTAATTCATTTACATCAATTTTAAGAGCTACTTATAACAACCCAAGGTTTATGGAATTTTATAATAAAACAAAATAAAGAAAAGATATATTATCAAAGTTTACCATAATCTTTCCACTCGAAAGCGCCTAAAAAATGGAAAAATATAAAACTAAAAAAAAGCAGCCCCATATGATTTACTCAAAAGTAAGTAATAATAGTAATAAAATATCAACATTACAACTTATTATTAAAAATACAAAAAAACTGAAGGTGAGCAAATCGAAACTACTATACAATATTTACTAAATGATCCAACTATTTCATCAAGATTTGGGGATGTGTTTTTGTATTTAAGAATTTTACTAGCAATTTTTCCACTTAAATAGCACTTAAAATGGAAAAAATAATAAAAGTCAAAAAAAACACCCCCATTTACTAAAGCAAGTAGTTTGTTAAATAATAGAAATCAATTATTAAATGTTAATATTACTTATGTTAATATTACTTAAGTTATTAATAGCTGAGTTAATAAATAGTCAAAGAACAAGTAACTGTAATAATATGTAAAAACTATTATTATATTACGTATACTATATAGGGATGGTTAATTATAGTTTTGGGGCTAACCACTCCCTCCCATGCAGCTATTTATTAACTTGGCAATATATTAGTAATGTAATTATAATATCAAATAGTTTATTTATTTGATAATAAATCTACAATGTTAGTTATAAAGCAGTCAATAATAAATATTTCTCAATTAAATTTTATAACATGTATTTAAGATCTAGTAGAAATTCAACTAACTTACAGTATGAGCTATAATAGAATGATTTAGAACTGTGTCGGGTACTTTTGTTTTAATGAAAGATTTGATTTTATAGAATTTTAAGCGAAGTTTTTAAAATTAGATAAAATAATGAAACTAATTCAGACAACTCTACATATTTAATAAGATTATTAAGAAATTAAACAATAAAAGTTATATGATAACTTTAAACTTTAAACAAATATAGAAATACAAACAAGACTAAAAGTCCAATAAATCTAGATCGTTATAATAAACAGCCTATATTATATGAATATTAAGGTTTAGTGTTTATATTTAAAAAATAACAAAAGAATAGGCAAAGTTTTTATATTATATTTGAAAAATGTGAAAAAAACAAAAATACAAAAAATACGACAATGAATTGTATCATTGTCTAGTATCTAATAAATAAATAGATAAATAAAACAATAGGGGATGTGTTTTTTGTTTGAGAATTTTACTGGCGAGTTTTCCACCTAAATCTAAATAGCGCTTTAAAAAATAGAAAAAATAATGAAATTAAAAAAACATCCCCATATATTAATAGTATAATTTTTTAGCACCAAAATAGTTTACTTGATAGCAAATCTATAACACTGGCTATAAAGCAATCAATAATAAACGTTTTTTAATGAAGTTTTATAGCAACATCTCCGGAGTGTTTTTTTTGACTTTTATTATTTTTTCCATTTTTTAAGCCCTATTTAAGCGAAAAATTTGTTAGTAAAATTCTTAAACACAAAAACACATCCCCATATCCTCATCTATTTTATTTATTTACACACTATAGCTTTGGTTAATATCAATGGTATATAGGTTATATTAATAAGAAAGAACCTTGTTGATTCGGGAATTTCTATTAAATTTAAATTTTTTTTGGCTAACTTGGAGTTGTGAAATATCGCTTTGTCAGTCCCATGGTTAATTGTAGCATAACAATCGCCTAAGCTGTTGTGTTCTTGAGTTCAGAGGAAATCAATCCCATGTTCTTATTTTAATTTGTTATGAGAATTTCTAGCTCCATCCAAAAAGAATATTATCTTCTCATTTTGATATTTATACTTTTCAGAGTATAAAAGAGTTTACAGAGTATAGTAGTTTGAGGCTTTTTAACTGAATTATTCCCTGATATCTCGAACATTTAATAAAGCCACTAAGTTTTCTTAATAGTATTTTATGTAGATTTTACATAGTCTATAGCCTATTACGTGCTATTTTTCGCAATTTAAGTCCATCTTAGTCACATAAACTAAGACCTTTCGACTTATAATGTAATTAACCAGGAAATAACTGTTTTTGACTCCAACCAAACACTGAGTATGAGTACCAGATTTCACAGTATAAATTATAATGAAGTGATTTAAAACTGTGTCAAGTCTAGGTAAAGGTATTTTACTCTTTAATAAATTTATTTTGTAGAATTTAAGCAGTTTTAACATACAAGATATTTAAAAATCGGATAAAAAAGCGAAGCATTTGGCATATTTGATATATTATAGCTTTTAGATTTATTTGGCTAAGGCCGGTTTGCATCTATATTAATAGCTAAGATTAAAAATTATATAAAGAACAGCTTCAAATATATGGGGGTGTTTTTTTGACTTTGATTACTCTTTCCATTTTTTAAAGGACTGTTTTGAGTGGAAAATTTGTTGGTGAAATTCTTGGACAAAAAAATACATTTCTAATAACTATTATTAAATCATGTTTTTTGTTAACAGTTATTAATTTACAATATCGAACTATCAATATAGATTTTCTTCAATATTGAATTAAAATTTACCATTAAACTTTACTATTAAAATTTACTTAATTCACTGAAAGTAAAATTTGCCCTATTTGTTTTATTAAGTTAATAGTTTTATAATATAAAAGCTCTCTTTGTAAGTAAATTGGAAAAATCCCCTGTTTATGAAAAAGCGTTTGATTTGATTTGGCTTACTCTTTTTTGTTTATGTTTTATCCGTTTATTACTGACTGACAAATTATTGAACTTGAAAATAATATATGGGGATGTTTTTTTTGGGTTTCTTATTTTTTCCATGTTTTAAACGCCGCTATTTGAGTAAAAAAATTGTTAGTAAAATTCTTAAATACAAAAATACATTCCCATATGGAAATAAATTAGCTATTTATTTAGCTTAAGTATTTTTAATTAATTATTAATTTCTATTTTATACTAGTTGTTCATACACAAATATACTATTATTTCACTGTTATAAAAAATTCAGATTAAAGCCAAAGCTAAAATATGTTTTGTATAAATTTAGTGAAATTGAAGTAATACCTTGATAATAACTTTAATTCCGATGAAATAAAATAAATAAAAAAAAGCAGTTTTTAACGATCATAAAAGGATCATAAAAGGATCTTATCTTTGTTGGTTTTTTATATACTATTTGAAAAGTCATGAGAAACATAATAGGTTGTTTGCCTTTAATGTTTTCGTTTTTTCCATACCAGAAAACTATTTCAAAAATGATTATTGTATACGGAATTTTTTTGTTACAAAGTGTAAGTGTTCAAAGAAACAAAATACAAAGAGGGGGGTCGGTAGTAAAGTGGAACTAAAAAGATAAACCTTGATAAATTTTGCCTGAGACTATCCAGGTATTTTAGATTACTTTTTAGTGTTCAGAAAGTTTCAAGATATGTAGAGTTAGCTTTGATGAAATTTAGGAGGTCTTTCCAGAGAAACATTAAATATATTTATTTAAAAAAGAATAGTTTGTTCATCCATACCTCGCCGCTAATGGTGAAAAGTATTGGTATAGTAGGGTTTTTGATACGAATTAAATTACCATGAGTTTGCAATTTTTATTGGACATATACTTGATTATTAAAGATTCCTTTATTAAAAAGTAATCTTAAAATAAATAATAGGCTTTATTAGCTGATTAAAGCTATGGTGAAAGAGATAGTAAGCTTTATACTAATGAAAGTGCCTAAAAAAGGCACAAATTTAACTCAAAGGGAGATTAAATTTAGCAAAAAAAGGTGAGCCTCCAGGAAGATTATTATAAGAACCATTATGGGAAAATGGGAACTTTATAGAGGAGATTTGCAAGAGGAAAAAATTTGAGAAAATTCGGTAAAGCTATGAAATCAAAAACAATATTTGTGTTACTTTCTTTACAGTCGCCAATATTAATCTCTCCATCGTTTAAAGAGTGATTTGATGATGGTGAAATTAATAAGAAACGGTTAGCTGTTTTCAAAATAACAATAGAAAGTAGAAAATTGATCTCAAGCAAAATGATGACAAAGTAGTATAAGTAACAAACAACATTTAAATTTCATTCTAATAATTAAAAAATTGTTACCAATTAATTAGAGGTAAATATTTATTTTAGATGGCTCATTTTGTTAAATTTATCTGATCATTTTACTAATTGCAAGTTTTATATAGGTTTAAAATGCTTTTTTTCATAAAACATAAATTTTCATTATTTACGAAGTATTTTTAATTCATTAAAAATAAGCAAGTAGATAAAAGTACTTTCAAATCAATTAAATGGCCCTACTAATATTTGGTATTTTGTTTATTCTCCATTTAAGGTATTTATATTTATATTTGTAAAATTAAATGATTATTAATAAAAAACAGAATTATTAATTCATGTACTATTTATTAACTTCAGCTCTATATTGTGCGAAATTAGTAAACAACCTGGAGGGGAAGGGAGCACCACTTTTTAATTTTAATTTTACTTAAAAAGAATATTTGTTTTAAAAATATATGCCATATTCAATAGGCTTTAAAATTTATAATAATGCATTAAATTAAACGTTAAAATTAAAATAGATATTCAATGGTAAGTTTCTCGAATTTTAAGCGCTAACACATTAAAAATATGACCTTAAGTTAAAGTTGATATCAAAATGAAAGATAACAAAAATATGGTTAAATCTAAAAAAGTCAAATAGGATTGATTTGATTTAGCATTAAAAAAAATTATAATGTCCAAGCTCTAATGATTTTTAGTGAATATTAAACAATACCACAATCAACTTATACCTTTTAGTTTTAAAAGAAGAAGGGAGGAGGGAGTCATTTGTAGAATATGTATCAAGTTCAAGTTGCACAGGCTTTTGGATTGTAAACTAGAGTGTATCTCTCCTTTTAGCTTTTTTATATTTTAAAATGGGAATTACTTGAAGTTGACAAATCTTGGCTATTTTAGTAGAGCTTCCAACTTCAAAAGCAAAAAAAAAGCACTGAAGTTTTTAACAAAATAGCTTGCTTTTTCATCCATTAATTTTTAATCATTATTAATAAAGTATTTGATTTTGTATAATTCTCAAAAGATTTAGATATGAGATACTAACTATATTCAGACATAACCAGAGCTACTTGTATGTACACTCTCTGTAATTTTTATTATATGATTGAAAAACTTTAAAATTTAAAAAGACATTAACTTTTTATTCCTTACTTATTTATTGTTTTTGATAAATATATAGCTTATTAAATAGTATAAATTAAAAATCAAATTATGGAAAATTAAATTATTTGTAATAAAATAACATGGATTTTTGATTAAAAGCTTGATTGAGAGGTTTATTTTAAATAACTCATACTTGCTACGCATACATGAATTGTTAGTATTGGACTGCATGGCTTTGAGTTTTATTTGAGTTAAATGCCATAATAATACATAAAGTGAAAAAACACTCCCAGGATTTTCATATCTATAGCATGATTCATAAGGTTTGGGAATTTTCAACTCCCTTATTTTCATTAATTTATATTTATCTGGGTGGAGGGAAGTACCAAATGCATATTTAAAAACAAATTAGAAAGCCTGAGAAGTAAATATCTTTTGTCAAACCATCAGTATAGATTGCATAAACAAAATATTCTCTTATAAAGTTGGTAAGTATCGAGGAATTGCTATAATTGTTTGTGATTTTGTTAGTATCAATGTTTTGTGAATACTAATTTTAAATGTATCTTAAATTTGTTAATAAATGATTAACATATTTGTTAACTTTAGTAGCTTCTTCATAGCTAATTTTATTAAATCCTTATTCTTAAATGTGATATGGGAGCCAAGGCCAGAAAGTAGAAAAACTTCCCCCCATTATAATAACAAAATGTTTAATCAGCTACAACAAACCCAGAAAGAGCATGCTTAATATATTCACTTGAAATTAATTCTAAAATACCATATGCTTTTGGACGGGGAATTGTTAATATGGTTGCTCCTCTCAAAAAACGATTATTTACAAGCCAAATATTTTAAACACTGGATTAATATGATAAATAAAACTCTCCCCCTTCTTGGCTTCATAACATTATATTAAAAGGAATAAATTTGAATTTTGCATATAAATTTGATTGCTCAAATTTAACTCACATTAAGAATTGTATTTTTTATCATCTATAAAATTTATAAGATTATCTAATAGGTACATAATCCTATTATATATCAAGAATCCTTTCGAATGCTAAATTGCCGTTGGTTTCGAAAAAACAATCCAAACATCTGAATATTTCGGTATTCATTGGAATTGATTTTGAGTGTTTGAAATTTGTCTGGTTAATATTAATATCTTTTTTTAGTTGAAATGTGTTAAAATGGACTTTTTTTAGGATCCGAGAATTAAGTTTTTGTTTTTTGTAAAATCTTAATCTCTTTTGAAATTACTTCTAATAATGTCATGTCCCCACGTACTTCAACTTCATACAGCTTTAGCAACTGATATTATGTTGCTAGTTGCTGTTAAACAGGTTTGGTTTGTATAGTTATAGAATTGAGTTTACACTTTTATATTCTGCTTTCTATACTTAAGTTTAGTTAGTAATAGGTCACAACTGAAATAATCCATAGGAATAAAGAGATTGGATCCCCCTTTGTTCTAATCCATGTGTTGCAGTGTATTCATTGATATGGCCCCATGAAAGACTTTCGTTTTGGAATTTCTGTGTAAAATTAAAAACTTAAATCTATAAATTCACAAATTTCTCAGAGAAGGTTTAAACCTTTTTAAGCTTTGATTAAAGATTCCCAAGTTTTACACAGAAATTGCAACCTTAGAAATACCTAGAAAAATAATAATGGACTTTATATTTAAATGCATCTATTGTCAATCGTAAAATTAAACTTGTTCACGAATGATTTTGGTTTTATTTACTAAAACCAAAATTTGTGTTTGTAAAGATATCTCTATTGTTACATACACTTTTAGGATCCCATTAACTAAAATTGAAAATAACAAACTTTCAGTGGGCTTTAATAAAGCTATTGGTCCAAAGCATTGTTACACATCTAATTAATTTTTATCTTTCATGTATAAGTGTTATAATTTCTAATTTTATAAATTGGATTTGGAAAGGGGTGCTTTTTCATCTTTACTAAAGTTGAAGCTAAATTTGACAAGAAATTGACATTGACATTTGCTAAGTGCTTTTTTCCAAAACTTATTTGAATTCTCAATATTACCCCCCGGTATATTTATCAGCTTTGAAGTGATAATTTAAATATGCCTAAAGTTGTTTAATATAATCGATAATTTTGGTTTATGATTTGGATTTATAACCACATAATTTTGAAAATAGCTAAATCTCATTTCGTTTATTATACGGATTATGGTTTTTTCATCTATAATTCCATACTTTGACTTTTGGGGGACATATTTTTGTGTCTAAGAAAACTTTGTTAATAATTTTCTTACTCAAATGGATGGGGGCGACTCTTAAAAGATAGAAAAAGTGATAAACCCAAAAAACACCTCCATTTGTTTTCAAAAAGTCCTTAGTGTAAAGTTTTCTTTTAGGTGAATTCCGCTGAAGTGTTTCTCTAAAATCTACAAAAGATGTATTCAAAAGTTAATCTTCTTACAATATTAATGCCTTTTTTCTATTCCTGTTGTAAAATAATACTGATTGAAATTTTGTTGTCGTGTGAAATAAGTTTTCCTTAATCATTAATTTTGGTGATTTTTTAATAGATTGCGATAATAAATACTCTGGTTCCTGCTTTTTAATAATTCAGAACAATTTTTTCCATATAGTTGTTTCTTTTGTGATCTTTTTTGTATTTTTATTGGTTTTTTAATTACATCAGTTCTTATTTTGCTCCATGATTGTGTTTTGAAAGCACATTATCATCATTACAAATTTTAGATTAAAACAATTTCATATTTTATCAATTATATTCTTGAGTATTAAAACATTGAAACTTCTGTCAATCAATTTATATCTTGTTACTTTTTTGAATCTTTCTAAATATCGGGGTTGAATTGATCCATGGTAAGTCAAAAAGTGAATATCAATATCCTGTGGATTTGAAGTATTTATTCATCCCCCCATCAATTTTACCTTATAAGAGCATATCAGCTTATGTCTTAAACACTACCACATAATTCACAGGTATGTACAATTGATTTATCATACATAAACTCTCAAGTATTAATAAGGTTGGTTGCATTAGCAATAATATGGTTTATAAAATCAACCGCCTCTTTCATTTGTTTAGTTTAGCTCCATTGTTTGTATCCACATTCTTCAATGTCTCTATAATCAAATTATTTAAATAACTCATAGTTTGGCCTTTTGATAACGGACATTATGTGAAAGTTTCATGATCAACTTGATAAAGTATAAATCCAACAAAATAAATGGATTTTGAGTTGAAGTTAAATTTGACTAAATAGCAGTTTGAAATAGCAGTTTTTGAAATTATTCGGTCATTCCAACATTTATCAAAAATAGTAACTATTATATACCTCTATTTATATTGGACTTGAATCATGTGAAGAATATATAAATTAAGTTTACATTTCTTCAATCTGTTTTAATTGTAGATATTTTTAGAGACAAAATCTTGTTTTCATATTAAGATAAAAAAGGTATATCAGTATAAAAATTGTGTTTTGCTTTATTATTTTATTAACATTGGGATTTTCACAATATTCTTTTATTTTAAGATTAATATTAACTGCCGGACCATCTCCAATTAAGTTGCTTTTATTTGAACATGGGAGATATTACGTCCGTTGCTAGTGTATGTCAAATTTAAAGTCAAAATAAATATACAAATCAAGGTAATATTGTTTGTTTAGGATTTTATTTAGAATATCTATTAATCATTCAATAATAGAAGTTTCCTATCTGTTTGATTATCCTACATTCCATCCCGTCTCATCTCTTGTCTCATCCCATTGATTCACTATTCTCCCCTCCCATTTTTAGAATCAGACTTATTTTCAGTATCCCTTAGAAACATTTTTATACCTCACTCTTGATATTTTATGAATTAAATGTTTCTTAAGAGAATGAGATAATTGGATTGAGACATGATTATCTGAAAAATGTAATCCATGTGTTTTAAGCTTTGTAATAATAGCACTTTGATCTTTTAACAGTTTCTGAAAAAATCTCACGGCAAACCCTATATTATACATAAAAGCAAGGTCCAGGAGAGTCATAAGTAATGGGAGGCTGAAATTTTGGGGCAATTGTATTTCGTTAGTTTCTTTGAATAGAGGGGGAGGGGTTTTGAGATTTTACACTGAAAATACACTTTGGAATTTTAATGCTCTGTTCTGTTGAGGACAGTATTAACATTAGTGGTAAAACGCTCACTTTTTTGTCTTACTTCTATGCTTTATTAGAGTAGACAGTTCTACTAAATGAGAAGAAATTAACAATAAAGGAAGTACTTCTTAGTCCATCTAAGTGCTTTTACTTTTAAGTAGGAGATTATTTCAGTTTCTCAAATCCAGAAGATTTTAAAACATAAGATTGAATTTTTTATACCCAGTATCCAATCTGAGAAAGTAATAAATTTTCTAAAGGTAAAATAAAATGTCATGTATATCAATGGCAGTTAGTAACTACTTTAAAAACAATATAATTATGGGTGTTCTTCTCATTACTTTCCTCTAAATAAAATTTGGAATATTCAGTGTCTAATAGTTTTTTCGACTTATTAGGAGAGATATCCACTTTTATTTTTAGTAACCCAATTGACTAAAATAGAGTATAAACCTCAGTTTGTTAACTTGAGTATTAGATAGGCAACGGAGTTCCTCCATTATGGACAAAAAGAAATGTTATGATATCAATTTGGTTATTTTTTTGAATAACTAAGTACTAAGTAAACCTTATATAAATTGTACTTTTTTATATGATCTAAATAAAACTTAAGGGTGTGGTTGCTGTATTTAGCTTATTTTGGAGGTAAAATGTAAAAAAATTGTTGTTTATTAATTGAACTTAAATGCGGTAATAAATTTTGCACTGAATAAGTTTTATAAATCATAAATTGAAATTAAATAAAATAAAATCACCAAATAAACTGACTTATTATGTAAAGTTGAAATTACTAGATAGAAAGTTTAGTTCATTAAATTTGAACTTTGAATTAATTTTAAAAAAACTGTATTAGGAGATTTTTTGACTTAAAAGTTGAAAAAAGTAAAAACAACAATCGGCTTTAAACCAAATTACTATAAAAAGAAAATTGAAAAGTGAAGTGATAAAAGAGAAATTTATGTTTTGTTAAGCCAAGCGCTTTTAGCATCGGGGACCCCCCACGGAACTATTTTTAAAATGTAACTTTTATAAAAACGTAAATTAATTAAAGAAAGCATATCATTTTAAAAGAGCTGAATTTCAACTTTATTATAAATATATTTAATTAAACATAAGCTTATTAATTCCAAATACTTTTTCATTTTATCAACTATGAAAATTATAAAATAATTTTAATTTGGGTTCAATATGCGGGTGTTTTTTTAGTTTCATTATTTTTTCTATCTTTCAAGTGCTATATCTATCTATTTGAGCGAAAAATTTGTTAATAAAATTCTTAAAACACAAAAATACATCATCAACCATACTTTTTATTCTAAATTATAATCTAATTCAACAAATTTAACTCAGAATAAAAACTATTTGATTTTAAATAACTAAATAGATCATTTTTGAATTATCTTAAAACAAATATAAAGGGAGATTATGGGGGGGGCTTATTTTTGTACTTGGATCTTACTAGCGAATTTTATACTTCAAACGCGCTTAAAAAATGGAAAAAGTAATGAAGACAATAAATAATCAATTAGATTAATTTAAAAATTTCAATCCCAAACTGTTACGGTATTTGTGTATTTAATTTAATCAAAAAGTCTTTTACCTTGTTAGTGAAAATTGCTAAAATCTGCAAATTTTTACTTTTTATAAAAAAATAATTCAAAAAGGGTAAAATAATATGATTATTAACTTAATCAATAGCTTTATTATTATTAGAAAATTACTTTTATTATTATAGATACAATAAATCACAAAAACATGATTAAATATAAAACAAATTAAGCTGAAGTAAAATTATCAATACCAATTTGAATGAAAAGGTTATAAAAAAGTATGTATGGACTACTTTTAAACTGATACAAAGAGGGAAAGCTTGAGAAATAAATGGGGGTCCTTTTTTGGCTCTCATTATTTTTTCCATTTTAAGCGCTATTTGAGCGGGAAAATTATTAGCAAAATTGTTAAACACAGAAATACATCCCCAAATATAATAAAAAAATAACAGAAAAGAAAAATTAATATATGGGAGTGTTTTTTTTGACTTCATTACTTTTTCCATTTTTAAGCGCTATTTAAGCGGAAAAATTGCTAGTAAAATTCTTAAATACAAAAATACATCCCCATATGGTGACGTTTTTTTGACTTCATTATTTTTTCCATCTTTAAAGTACTATTTGGGTGGAAAATTGTTAGTAAAGTTCTTAAATACAAAAACACATTCCCATATGGGGCTGTCCTAATTGGTTTCAGAATCTACTTAGAAATTAATCCAAATTTAAAATTTTAAGTTTGTGTCCAATATAACGGTTAAATCTAAAAAGCCTAAAATTAAATGTCTCTATTTAAAACTTATTTTAATTGTTTCCTTTTCTTAAATAGCTAATTTTCCTAACTATATATTTTATGTTAGTTCTGTTAGATATTTAACAGATATATAATATATAACTATATGATTATATAATTATATAAATACATAATTATATAAACATAGTTATTTGACTTTATTTGACTTTATTTTTTGTTGAAATAAAAATAAAATGCAAACTTTCATAACTAAACTTCGAAATGGAATTTTTGAAAACTTCAATACAATAGGGAGGAGTACACAATATAAACATTGTAATTCATTTACATCAATTTTAAGAGCTACTTATAACAACCCAAGGTTCATGGAATTTTATAATAAAACAAAACAAACAAAAGATACACTATCAAAGTTTACTATCGATAATAATAAACTTAATCAAACAATATATAAAATTAGTGCTTTAAAGGAAATAGGAAATAAAAATCAACAAGTAGCGTTATTATCAACTATAGCTTCAGTATATTCTTTTGATGAATGTAAGAGTTTTGGGTTTAATATAAATAGAAATCAATATGATTATTCAAAAACAAGTAATAATAATAAAATATCAACATTAAAACCTATTATTAAAAATACAAAAAAAATTAAAGATGACCAAATTGAAACTATTATACAATATTTACTAAATGATTCAACTATTTCATCAAGATTTAATAAAAAAAATAACGATAGTAAATATTCATCAGATAATATATATATCAAATAAAAGTAGAACAATGATATATAGTAAATATTTGAATGATCTAAGAGATAAAGCAGTAGCTAGGTCAACGTTCTTTAAATATATACCAAGTAATTTCAAAAATCCAGCAAGAAAAACGGATCTATGTAATATATGTACCCAGTATACAGTTAGAAGAAAATTATTTCAAAATAAAATAAATACAGCAAAAAACAAAGCAGAGATACAAGAAATTTTCAACGAAGAAGAAAAATTATACAAATTACATAAATTCTGTGTTGATACTCAAAAAAACACATTTAATGAAACTATCAAAAAATTAAATAACAAAAGTTGTATAATAGTTTTAGATTTTAAACAAAATATGGGAGTGTTTTTTTTGACTTCATTATTTTTTCCATTTTTAAGCGCTATTTAAGCGGAAAAATTGCTAGTAAAATTCTTAAATACAAAAATACATCCCCATATGGAAATAGGGACAAGACCAGATTCAATAAATCTAGATCATTATAATAAACAAGCTATATCAGTATTAGGTTTTGGTGTTTTATATTTAAAAGATGATAAAACAATAGGCAAAGTTTACTTTGATTATTTATCTGAAATATTGAATCATGATTCAGCATATGCAGGAGATTGTTTAATCGATTTAATCTCTATAGAGCTTCTATTTAAAAAGTTTACAAAAATTAATATATAGGCAGATACAGGAAATCATTTTAGATCCCAAGAGTTTCTACACTATATGTTTAAAGAAATTCATAAAATAAATAGTAGTTTGAATGTTAATCTTAATTTTTTTGCTGAGGATCATGGAAAGAGTATAGTTGATGGACATTTTGGAAACCTTTCAAAATGGAAAAGTAGTTTTGAAGCATTAGGCAAAATAGAAGATATCGATCAATTAATTTCAAGATTTGAGGCTTTTATTTGCGAGCATAATAAAATTAATAACTCGACTGTTAATAATGGGAAAACAGATATAATCTTTAAAAAGTATAAAAGAAACAAAAATACAAAAAGAATAATAGAGATGCAAGCCATTAAGAAGTATTTACATGTTATTAAACATAAAAATAAACTACATTGTTATCCAGTATCTGATACATCAAAAAAAAGCGATATAGTTCCAATTAGAGTTATAGAGTCTATAGAAAATAGAAAAATTAAAAGATCGATCCCAGCTTACCTTACGAAGATAACAGAGAATTTAAAAATTTCGATATTTACTAAGCAAGTAAGTAGTTTGTTGAATGATAGAAATAGATTGTTAAATGTTAGGATTACTTAAGTTATTAATAGCTAAGTTAATAAATAGTCAAAGAACAAATAACTGTAATAATATGTAAAAACTATTATTACTTGTACTATATAGGGATGGTTAATTATAGTTTTGGGGCTAACCACTCCCTCCCATACAGCTATTTATTAACTTGGCAATATATCAATAATGTAATTATAACATTAAAATAGTTTATTTATTTGATAATAAATCTACAATGTTGGTTATAAAGCAGTTGATAGTAAATATTTCTCAATTAAGCTTTATAAGAACATGTATTTAAGATCTAGTAGAAATTCAACTAACTTACAGTATGAGCTATAATAGAATGATTTAGAACTGTGTTTGGGTACTTTTATTTTAATAAAAGATGTGATTTTATAGAAGTTTAAGCGAAGTTTTTAAAATACAAAATTTTTTAAAAATTGGATAAAATAATGAAATTAATTCAGACAACCCCACATGTTATAAAATTTAATTGAGAAACATTTATCATTGACTGCTTTATAACCAACATTGTAGATTTATTATCAAATAAATAAACTATTTTGATATTATAATTACATTATTAATATATTGCCAAGTTAATAAATAGCTGTATGGGAGGGAGTGGTTAGGCCCAAAGCTATAACTAACCATCCCTATATAGTACAATTAATATAATAATAGTTTTTACATATTATTACAGTTACTGTTCTTTGCTATTTATTAACTTGGCTATTAATAACTTAAGTAATATTAACATAAGTAATATTAACACTTAATAATTGATTTCTATTATTTAACAAACTACTTGCTTTAGTAAATGGGGGTGTTTTTTTTGACTTCATTATTTTTTCCATTTTTTAAGTGCTATTTAAGTGGAAAATTTGTTAGTAAAATTCTTAAACACAAAAGTACATCCCCAAATATTGAAATTTTAAATTCTCTGTTATTTTTATGAGGTAAACTGGGATTGATCTTTTAATTTTTCTATTTTCTATAGACCTTATAGCTTTGATTATAATATATCACTTTTTTGATATATCAGATACTGGATAACAATGTAGTTTATTTTTATGTTTAATAACATGTAAATACTTCTTAATGGCTTGCATCTCTATTATTCTTTTTGTATTTTTGTTTCTTTTATACTTTTTAAAGATTATATCTGTTTTCCCATTATTAACAGTCGAGTTATTAATTTTATTATGCTCGCAAATAAAAGCCTCAAATCTTGAAATTAATTGATCGATATCTTCTATTTTGCCTAATGCTTCAAAACTACTTTTCCATTTTGAAAGGTTTCCAAAATGTCCATCAACTATACTCTTTCCATGATCCTCAGCAAAAAAATTAAGATTAACATTCAAACTACTATTTATTTTATGAATTTCTTTAAACATATAGTGTAGAAACTCTTGGGATCTAAAATGATTTCCTGTATCTGCCTATATATTAATTTTTGTAAACTTTTTAAATAGAAGCTCTATAGAGATTAAATCGATTAAACAATCTCCTGCATATGCTGAATCATGATTCAATATTTCAGATAAATAATCAAAGTAAACTTTGCCTATTGTTTTATCATCTTTTAAATATAAAACACCAAAACCTAATACTGATATAGCTTGTTTATTATAATGATCTAGATTTATTGAATCTGGTCTTGTCCCTATTTCCATATGGGGATGTATTTTTGTATTTAAGAATTTTACTAGCAATTTTTCCGCTTAAATAGCGCTTAAAAATGGAAAAAATAATGAAGTCAAAAAAAACACTCCCATATTTTGTTTAAAATCTAAAACTATTATACAACTTTTGTTATTTAATTTTTTGATAGTTTCATTAAATGTGTTTTTTTGAGTATCAACACAGAATTTATGTAATTTGTATAATTTTTCTTCTTCGTTGAAAATTTCTTGTATCTCTGCTTTGTTTTTTGCTGTATTTATTTTATTTTGAAATAATTTTCTTCTAACTGTATACTGGGTACATATATTACATAGATCCGTTTTTCTTGCTGGATTTTTGAAATTACTTGGTATATATTTAAAGAACGTTGACCTAGCTACTGCTTTATCTCTTAGATCATTCAAATATTTACTATATATCATTGTTCTACTTTTATTTGATATATATATTATCTGATGAATATTTACTATCGTTATTTTTTTTATTAAATCTTGATGAAATAGTTGAATCATTTAGTAAATATTGTATAATAGTTTCAATTTGGTCATCTTTAATTTTTTTTGTATTTTTAATAATAGGTTTTAATGTTGATATTTTATTATTATTACTTGTTTTTGAATAATCATATTGATTTCTATTTATATTAAACCCAAAACTCTTACATTCATCAAAAGAATATACTGAAGCTATAGTTGATAATAACGCTACTTGTTGATTTTTATTTCCTATTTCCTTTAAAGCACTAATTTTATATATTGTTTGATTAAGTTTATTATTATCGATAGTAAACTTTGATAGTGTATCTTTTGTTTGTTTTGTTTTATTATAAAATTCCATGAACCTTGGGTTGTTATAAGTAGCTCTTAAAATTGATGTAAATGAATTACAATGTTTATATTGTGTACTCCTCCCTATTGTATTGAAGTTTTCAAAAATTCCATTTCGAAGTTTAGTTATGAAAGTTTGCATTTTATTTTTATTTCAACAAAAAATAAAGTCAAATAAAGTCAAATAACTATGTTTATATAATTATGTATTTATATAATTATATAATCATATAGTTATATATTATATATCTGTTAAATATCTAACAGAACTAACATAAAATATATAGTTAGGAAAATTAGCTATTTAAGAAAAGGAAACAATTAAAATAAGTTTTAAATAGAGACATTTAATTTTAGGCTTTTTAGATTTAACCGTTATATTGGACACAAACTTAAAATTTTAAATTTGGATTAATTTCTAAGTAGATTCTGAAACCAATTAGGACAGCCCCATATCTTTTCTTTATTTTGTTTTGTTTTATTATAAAATTCTATAAACCCTAAGTTATTATAAGTAACTCTTAGAATTGGTGTGAATGAATTACAATGTTTGTATCCTGTACTCCTCCCTATTGTATTGAACTTTTGAAAAATTTCATTTCGAAGTTTAGTTATGAAAGTTTGCATTTTATTTTTATTTCAATAAAAAACAAAGTCAAACAGATCTATTTATATAATTACATAATTATATAATTATATAGTTATATAGTTATATAGCGCTTAAAAAATGGAAAAGTAATAAAATAAAAAAAAAACAGCCATTTATAGTCTAAACTATAATAGAATAATTTAGGACTTGTGCCTAGGTACTTTTATTAAAATGAAAGATTTGATTTTATGGAATTTTAAGCAAAGTTTTTAAAATACAAAATATCTAAAAATTAGATAAAATAATGAAACTAATCCAGGCAACCCCATATCTTTTCTTTGTTTTGTTTTGTTTTATTACAAAATTCCATAAACCCTGGGTTGTTATAAGTAGCTGTTAAAACTAATCTAAATGAATTACAACGTTTATATAAACAGTTAATTTTTAGGAATAGTAAAACTTTATAAAATTGTATATACATTTCAAATTTTTATTTTATTATTATGATTATTATAATTTTAACATATGGGGATGTATTTTTGTGCTTAAGAATTTTACCAACAAATTTTCCGTTCAAATAGCGCTTAAAGGATGGAAAAAGTGATGAAGCTAAAAAAAAAATCCCCATATGACATTTTTAAAATAAAGACATGAACATAAAGATACAGTCCAGCCTTATCATTTTATATATTTTAGTATGTTTTGGAAATCAAATAGCTTCGTACTAAATGGACTTTGAGACAACCTATTTTTAAAATTAAAAAGTTTATAAAAATTTTTCGTATTAAATTTAAAAAGAAAAAATCTATTTGATTATACTTTTTTTATTAAATATCTTAATTTTTAACTTAATTGTCAAATTTTCCGTGACTCTTATAACCAAAGAAAATAACTATTGCTCTTTGAATAGAATTCAGTGTAGTTTATTAAATTTACGAAGTTCAAAACGAGGATAACGAGATTAAAAATCTACCTTTAAAGATACCGTACCATAATTTCATCACTATAAATAAAGTACTTTGCAGTCCTTGATCCGTTCAGAATTTAGATAAAAAAATTAGTAGCAATTACCATGTTTATTATATATATTTGGGTAAGGTTTAATATCCTTTTAAACTATCTGAAAAAATTAAATACTGGATAACAGCTTATCTGTGATAAACTATTTTAGACCTAATGTTTTTCCTTAATTAGTAAAATACTCCCATAATCAACAATTGGCTATAGGACATTCAATAATAGTTTTTATTTGCTTTTAAGTGTTTGGAAACGTTATATTTAGTACCATGCTTTTAAACAGATTTAAAAATCCTTTCAGCCAATATCAAGCTTAGAGTGATTTTTTCTCCCATGTGTTTGGAAGTTTTCTTTATAAAGTTGATCATATGTAAAACCATAACAAACATTAAAAATCTAATTTAATAATCCAATGATGTCTCTTATACTCAAAAATTAATTTATATATTGTGGATAGAATTATTACAAAGATGTATTTGTCCTATGGTTATTCTGAATTAAATGGATGTTAATATTTGCTGGAGTTAAGGTCTGGGATTAACAATGCCTCCTTTTATTTTTATAAAAAAATTCTAGGATATTTATTCCGGGCAAATCATTTTTAACAAATCCTTCCCATCTTTTATGTTGTGTTACTTTTTAAAATTTTGGTGTTTTCAATTATCATTATTTGCAATCCTGTATAAATTTTACATTACCTTCATAATATATCTAAAAAGCTTGATTGGCTTATCTATTATATCTATTAAGTTGTGGAAATTTGGGTTTTATAATATATAATATATAATATGAAATGATATAGATAACTCGATAGCTCACTTGTTTTTATTCATTTTTAACATTGTTCCATTTGTTTTTATATATTAAGTTAATATAGACTTTACTTTTTTAATCTCAACTTACCCTTGGGACTCATATTTCATTTTTTATTGGGCATTCCATGAATAATACTTATAGATTACAAAGCTGTGGTATTTAAAATATGAGAGGATGTATTTTTGTGTTTAAGAATTCTACTAACAAATTTTCCACTCAAATAGCGCTTAAAAAACGGAAAAATAATGAAACCAAAAAAACAGCCCCATATGTTTTATTAAAGGATTTATAACGATAGCTAAAAATAAAAATTCATCTTAAAACGTATAACTAGTTTGAGGAGATTTATCAGACTTATTATAACGTGATTACCAAACTAAATTAAACGAAAAGCCCAAAATGAGTTAAATAATAGTCATGAAATACATTTTGAAAATGTCGAAAATATTGATCCTATCAGAATGTTTAATATATTAATATTCTAAAAGAGGTCATGAAAGTAATAAAAGGGATATTAACCTGAATATACCAGTTAATGAATTTATGGATCACTAATATAAAATTGTGAAAAAAATAAAATTATAATGGATAAACACCAATTAAATAATGACACACAATACTAGTTGCCAAATTTGGCCTTGATTTTAGATAAATTTTTACTATACTTTATAAATTAATATGAGATACAATATATTAATAAATATATATGCTAACCTAATTCAATACTAAAACTAAGCTTATACTAAGGAATTTAGCTTTGAACAATAAACTATTAAATATGAGGATAACTACTAAATCATACTTATAGGTTTAAGGGAGAAAATTTAATATAAATGAAATGCACGACTATGTAATTATTCACTTTTAATTGATGTTTTATTTTAACGCGAAATTATTATTATACATTTAACCTGTTTAGGTTATATCGCTATCAAATATTCTAATTATTATATTTAGCTACTTGATTTGAGGGATGATTACCATATGTTTATAATTATAAATAATACATTAGGTTAAAGCCATTAAATAAATTATTAAAATTCTAAATTCAATTTAGTAAATAAGTAAGAGCCCATAGTACTTTACTTATTGATTTATTGTTCAAATTAGAATTACTCACAATTTAATGGATACTTTTATTGGAATTAAATAATAGAAATCTCACTATCGAAATATAAAACGTTTATTTTTTACTAGTGATAGCATATTTATGTTATATTTTAATAAAAGCATAATTATAATTTAAATTAGATCATTCAAATATATATGAATTAAATAGGTCATGCATGTCATTTTTTAATATTAAATATTAAATTTGTTTGAATTATAAGCTGTTCCTTATTTATTGAATCAAGGGATGTAGGTGACCAAAATGATTATGTATGATTTACAAAATTTATTTTTTGTTTTTTATTTTAAATATTTGTAATAAAATATTTGCATGATAAATGATTGTATATATTCAAATAAGGATTTCATATATTTAAAAATAGCTTTATTAAAGGATTGCTTAAATATGATTTAAGTATTATATTAGTTAGATGTGTACTATGACTTATAATTAGAAGCTTAATATAGAAAAGTTCATAGGAACCATGAAAGCAATGATTCCCCGAGGTTATTGAACCAGTTTTATTTAAAACTATAAAAGGAACAAAAATAAAGTGAATGTCAATAAAATGAACCAAACATTAAATTTACCTAGCATAAGAGATTTGTTCTATGATATTCTAAGTCCAAAAGGCGAAATAATACCATCTAAAGGAAATTCAAGTAACTCTGTTAAGTTTATTAACCATGAAGACTTGATTAAATCTCCAGCTAAGAAATATAAAGCTAGTCAAAGGGTACGTAAAACAGCTTATCAAGAAAACATATTATTAAAGTCTTTCAAGCTCAATCCGTTTCCAACAAAATCTGATAGAGCCCAGTTATCCGAATACTTAAGCTTAGACGAAAGGAAGGTACAAATTTGGTTTCAAAATAAAAGGCAAAAGAGTAAGGAATGTCAAATCATTTACTTGTATAAATAAAACTTTAATCTCATTTCATCAATTGTTTTTACTTTATTTATCTACTTTATTTTGGAGCCTTTTTATGTGAAATTTTTTAATTTGGATCAATGTTATAGTTAATAGTCTAAAAGATTATTAGTTAAATTCTTAAACACAAAAATATATCCCCATACAGTGCAGTGATGTTTTGTCTATTTTAACGTTTTCTATGTACCATACTTTTTTTCAAAAACCATTAACTTTTAAAGTTTTATAATATCTTTTGTAGAATTTGAAATATAAATAAAATATAATTTATTTAACAATAACTAACTTAACAAGTTTTTATACAATTTTTTTCTAAACAATTTTTATTAATGTTGTGGAATATCGCTTTGTCAGTCTCATGGTTAATTATAACATAACAATCGCCTAAGCTGTTGTGTTCTCGAGTTCAGAGGAAATCAATCCCATGTTCTTATTTTAATTTGTTATGAGAATTTCTAGCTCCATCCAAAAGAATATTATCTTCTCATTTTGATATTTATACTTTTCAGAGTATAAAAGAGTTTACAGAGTATAGTAGTTTGAGGCTTTTTAACTGAATTATTCCCTGATATCTCGAACATTTAATAAAGCCACTAAGTTTTCTTAATAGTATTTTACATAGGTTTTACATTAGTATTGTCTATTCTATTTGTCTTATATAGCTTGTAACCTATTACGTGCTATTCCTCATAAACTAAGACTTTTCGACTTATAGTGTAGTCAACCCAGCAATAGCTGTTCTTGACTCCAAACACTGAGCACCAGATTTCACAGTTACAACTTATTATTAAAAATACAAAAAAACTAAAGATGAGCAAACTGAAACTATTATACAATATTTACTAAATGATTCAACTATTTCATCAAGATTTAATAAAAAAAAAATGATAGTAAATATTCATCAGATAATATATATATTAAATAAAAGTAGAAGAATGATATATAATAAATATTTGAATGATTTAAAAGATAAAGCAGTAGCTAGGTCAACATTTTTTAAATATATATCAAGTAGTTTCAAAAATCCAGCAAGAAAAACAAATTTATGTAATATATGTGCCCAGTATACAGTTAAAAAAAAGTTATTTGAAAATAAAACAAATACAGCAATAAAAAACAAAGTAGAAATATAAGTTTTTAATAAAGAAGAAAAGTTATACAAATTACATAAATTCTGTGTTGATACTCAAAAAAAACACATTTAATGAAACTATTAAAAAATTAAATACCAAAAGTTGTATAATGATTTTAGATCATTATAACAAACAAGCTATATCGGTATTGGGTAAAATAGAAGATATCAATCAATTAGTTTCAAGATTCGAGGTTTTTATTTGCGAACATAATAAAATTAATAACTCGATTGTTGATAAAGGGAAAACAGATATAATCTTTAAAAAGTATGAAAGAAACAAAAATACAAAAAGAATAATAGAGATGCAAGGTATTAAGAAGTATTTACATGTTATTAAACATAATAATAAGCTATATTGTTATCCAGTATCTGATATATCAAAAAAGTGATATATTATAATCAAAGCTATAAGGTCTATAGAAAATAGAAAAATTAAAAGATCAATCCCAGTTTACCTTATAAAAATAATAGAAATCAATTATTAAATGTTAATATTACTTATGTTAATATTACTTAAGTTATTAATAGTCAAGTTAATAAATAGCAAAGAACAGTAACTGTAATAATATGTAAAAGCTATTATTATATTAATTGTACTATATGGGGATGGTTAGTTATAGCTTTGGGCCTAACCACTCCCTCCCATACAGCTATTTATTAACTTGGCAATATATTAATAATGTAATTATAATATCAAAATAGTTTATTTATTTGATAATAAATCTACAATGTTGGTTATAAAGCAGTTGATAATAAATGTTTCTCAATAAAACTTTATAAAAATATGTATTTATTTACATACTACAATTTTGATTGGTATCAATGTAGATATTATATTGGTAAAAGCCTTGCTAATTCGAAAATTTCTATTAAATTTAGTAGAAATTCAGCTAACTTAGACATCCCCATATTTATTGTAGTATTATAATATAAACCTATTAAAAATCAAATGATATTACTTATATAAATCGATTTAAATAAAAAAGTCTTTAAAATTAACTTAAACTTAACAGTTTTATTTTATTTTTATATTAAAGCTTATATCTATTATTTAGTTTACTTTTTATTACCTTTATTTTTATTACTTTATACTTAAATATATGTGGATCTTTTTTTAGTTTTGTCGCTTTTTTTATTTTTTAAGGATTAAAGTGAAGAAATTATAGTAAAATTTTTGAACAAAAAAATACATCCCCGTATAAAGATGTGTTTTTTTGCTTAGGAATTTTACTAACAATCTTTCCGCTCAAATAGTGCTTAAAAAATGGAAAAAATGATGGAGCCAAAAAAAAGATCCTCATATAATGCTCTATTGTATATATTTTCAGCTTTTTATTTTTTTAGTTATATTAGGGGGTATCTTAACTTCTATAGTTAGTTTTATAAATTCATTTAGCACTTAAAAATTGGTTATTCTTTTGCTTGAAATCAACATATATATTGCTTTATATACTTAGTGTTTATTATTATTAGTAAATATCTGAGTATCTACTATATGGGGATGTATTTTTGTGCTTAAGAATTTTACCAACAAATTTTCCGCTTAAATAGCGCTTAAAAAATGAAAAAAATAATGAAGTCAAAAAAACACTCTCATATTTTATCAGTCATATTATAAATCTATTATTTTCAATCTTTTTTCAATCCTATTTCCTAAGCAAACAGCTTTATTGATTAAAATAATAAAATGTATAAAGATAGGCATCTTTAACTTAAAAAGCTTTAAACTTTCAATTTTTTATATGACATAATTTAAAAGTTACTTGTTTTTTAGATATTTAGTCCAAAGCACTCCCTTAAGGGGCCAAAAAAATTATAGACCAAGACGACTTTTGTTAAGTAAAAATCAAAAACTTATGTTAAATGATAATTAGAGGAAAAATCAAAAAGCAGTTAATTTCCATCGTTAGAAAACATTTTGCAAGCAACTTCATTCCTTCTGAACAAGTGGTTCTCTTAGGGAATAGAGAATTATATATTAGTCAAGATTTTTTTAGCTAAAATGGTTCTAAGAAGAAAAGGTCTAGTGGATTTTATAAACTGATTTATAGTGATGAAAAGCTAAGGTTTTAGTGTCCTGTATATCCAAGATTGTACTAAACCCTACCAAAGACAATATAATAAATTCCAGATGTTAAACTAGGAAACTGATTTTTTTTGTCGAATCTTAGTCTAACTTGAACTAATGGTATCTACTTTTTGTTATCTTTTCTTTTATTCACTTAGCTTTTCTTGTTTTAAATGAAGCAAACTTTGTATTCGAATAGGTAACCAAAAAAGGTAAATCATTAAGTGGATAATTAGGAGTTTAATCATACACACAAATGATAAACATTTATAAAAAATTAATTCTAAACAGCACTTGAATCATTTGGATTTGTTAAAACTATATTATAAGTAAACAAAAGGATTCAAAGCTTACGATAACCTCAAGGCTTTGTACTATCACGGGTAAATTATATTCATAAAAACATTAGTGTTTCTCAAGTTCCTATTGGTTTTTTGAATAGTAGTTTTATAAAGGTGGAGAATTACAGCAACGAGATGCTTACTATGTTATCTTCCTGATATTTTCCAGGTTAGTCACTTTTTAAACTTTGGTTTTTGTTTTATTGAAATAAATCCCTGCTTCATTTATTTTTGAACTTAGTACGTTTAGAAAAATGACATTTGATAAAAATATTATTGTTATAAGCAACAGCATTATTATTATTCTAACATAAACTTATAAGTCTTATGGGAAATTCTAGTATATATGTATAGTTTTGAGATGGAAATTGCCTTTTTTGCGATAAATTACTACTCTTTGGACTATTAACTTTTTGTACCTACATTGCTTAGATAAAATTTTCTTCATCTGTACTATATATTAAAAGACTATCCTTTAAATACGTCCAAATAATCAAAGGAAAAGGTCGATATAAAACAAATTACTTTATATAATGGAGCTTTTTTATTCAATTTTAAGGATCAATCTATCAAGATATGGGGATGTATTTTTTCGTTTAAGAATTTTGCTAATAATCTTTCCACTCAAATAGTGCTTAAAAATGGAAAAAGTAATAAAGACAAAAAACATCTTCATATTTAAATATAACTATTATAATTTTTTATGACTTTTTTAGTGCTAATTTTTATGAGCGAATTATAACCACTTTTAAGCCCTAGTTCATCATATTCCAATCAAACTTTTAAGATAAAATTTGTTTCTAAATAAGTAGTTAATTAGGTCGTAAAAGAGCTACAACAATTGTACCTTCTTTAATTTTACAGGCTGGTAGTTTTATGAAGCTATTAATTTATAAATCAATTTCCAGTATAAACTAATATTTTAAAGTTTCCAGTGGTAGTACATAAGTATAAAAACACTATGACTATGAAGTTTGTTTCGAAAATTTGCCTGTATATAATTTACAAAATTTTAAATAAACGATTGGACTTATTACAATATAATGTTTGGTTATAAAGCCTATACCGAAAAAGTTGTATATTATTTGCTACTTAAATTATGATCAATAATGATTTTATATTTAAAAGGGGATTTTAATAATGGCTACACTATACAATTAACCTAATAAGCCATTAAAAAGACTGAAAGTACACCAACTCGCCTTCTAACCTTGGATACTACTTTTTTATAGTAATAGACCATCTGGGTGGAACTATATCTGAAATTACACTATTTTCACTTATGATTTACACACTTTTATAAACACAAAAATACATCCCTTAATATTAGGTTTAATTACAAAATGTCCACTTTTTAAGAATTTTACCAACAAATTTTCCGCTTAAATGGCGCTTAGAAAATGGAAAAAATAATGAAGTCAAAAAAAACACTCTCAAATATTGAGTTTGAATTTCTGAAGTGCTGCTGGTTTTTAAAATTAACTAATACTTTATTGTGGTTTTTGTTAAGCCAATAATGACAAATTTCGTTATAATAAAGCCTTTTTGTTTTCATATCATCATATATATAGATTATTGTTATATTTATTTTTCATACAATTTTTAATTTGAAACAAAATAATTACTATGAGTTAAAATATCACTTTGAGGCATGAATTTTGTGGAAAA